>JAVTVY010036958.1:0-17231 GCA_036873755.1 Hanleya hanleyi
ACTATTTTCTCTTTACAGACCACAAAACTTTCTCTCGAACATATTGACATGAAAAACCGTACTAAAAGTCTTTTGTATTGTCTGTTTCTGCTGTACTGGAACCTCCTCTTGACACTCCGTCCTGTTTCCAAAAACCAAATTGTATATAGAGAATGTTGGTTCAGATAGGTCGTATACCGTCATGGTATAGCGCTGACACTAATTGGGAAGCTAGAACATTTTTTTCACAAAAAATTAATGTTTAGAGAATTAAATTCAACCATGCATGTTCAAGAACCTGTATTCAAAACTGCTGATTTAAGCAGAAACACGATTTTATTATCTTTTTATTCAACGCCCGCCAGTTTATTGTTTGAATTGCCAACGATGTTCCAATCATGTAGTTCCGAGGTCAAACCACAACTTACCCGAACCTATCATCATGAAATCCAATCATGAAATCCAACGTTTAATGTTAGAGCAACATTTGAACTATCATGACATCCAACGTTTGTTAAACTTGGCAATGTTGTTTCAAACACATATTTGATGTTAGACCACGACTGAACCTGTTATCATTCCCCCCAACGAATGCTTTTTTAAAATTGCTAAAGATTTTTCAACCATATATTTTCAATGTTGGACCAACATTTCAACTATCACGACATCCAAAGTTAGGTTTGCTTTTGTCAATTTTGTTTCAACCATATTGTTGACGTTAAACCACATGCAACTGAACCTATTATCATAGCATTCAATGTCTGTCTGTTAACTTACCAGTGTTGTTTCAACTTTATAGTTTCATTGTTGTACCACAACTCAACCTATCATGGTACCCAATGTCAGTATTGTTATTATTGCCATTGTTATTCAAACCATATACAGTACCAATATTGGACCACAAATGAACACCATCGTGGCACCCAATTTCAATCTTGTTTCATCCATATAGTTCCAATGTTGGAATGACACTGAACCTATCATCCAACGTCAGTTTTGTCAATATGTGTTTCCAGGCACTAAATTTCAATGTTGCGTCACCGTTGAACCCATCATTGAATCCATCATGGCACCAACTAATCTCCGACATTGGACCAGTATTGAACCTATCAAGGCAAACAAAGCTATATTCCACCTGAAAATGCCTTTTGATTTCTGAAGCCATCGTCTGACTCTCAAATCTGTTGTCGGAAATTAGTTGATCTGTCTACTTGCTGGACTATGGGCATGCAACATTATATCACGAATCGCCGTGATCCCATAACTATTTGCAGACTAGTTCATCTTGGATATCCAACCACTGACCATATCTTGAATTTGGCCCAAGTTTCAACAACCATAATTGAATCCTCATTCGTTTGAGCCTCCTGACTATAAACGATACAATTTTAGTGAGTGAATAGAATTTAACGTCGGTTTCAACAATATTTCAGCTATATCACAACGAACCAACTACATGTAAGCACCACCCAGCCCAGTTGTGTTCCTGCAACTTCAAAGAAGAAATCTTTGAAGCATTATGGAACCAGACACCCCCCCATCCACCCAATAAAACACTGAGGACAGTGCACAAGACACAGACAGGACGCTTACATGGTGCAATAAAGACAAGTGATATTACAGTGCTAGACATCACATTATCAAGTTCCTGTTGCTTTTCAGCAAAATGCATTGAAGCAACAGGAATCTGAACCCACCCAACCACCCACACGATACAATATAGCATATGCCACAAACACCACTCACCCCTTACCCCATGCACATTCTACAGTTTTATTAATTGTAATGATGATGCTATGTGCATTATTCGCAGGTGCTGTCTGACTGATTTATTGTTTTATATGTATATGTGTGTGTGCATGTATATATATGTGTGCATATATATATATGTATTGTATCTGATTGTATATATGTATATGTATAGTGAGTGAATAGGACCTAACGTCGCTCCCATAATGTATATGTGCATGTATGTCTGTATGTATATATAAATATCTGGACCCCTTTTCCCGAATGCTTACTATACATATATATATGTATATATGCGCCTATCGTATAAGCATGAAATGCAAGCGTACAGAAGTTATACGTAGTTACGATTAAGTGAAATGTACAGATCAGTACGCAAATGTTTACACCATATTAGCCTTTACATATATATATATATCAAGTTTTGTTCATTAAGCCATGATGTACTATACTGTAATTTCTTTTATTGTAATTATGAGAAGGTCTAGTAAGTTGTAAGAACTTGTACCTAATCCTATTGCAATATCTGCAATAAAATATGTTTGTAACATATAGCATATCATGTTATTGGTGGGTTACGATTATTACCGGGGAGTTTGTAGGTACAACCCACAAGGAGTTCCACGAAACCACAAAGAAGATAATTTGCAGTACTGTCAGTTGTAGATGGTGTCAGTTTGAATATTTGGTTTAAACAATATTTTATTGAATCAGTGGGAGCACAATGAGCCAGAGCTCGTTAGTGTGTCACCCAGTCGTATATACAACAATAGTTATTCAACATATACACATACAAGAATATGGGGTGAGTGAGTGAATATAATTTAACGTCGCTTTCAACTATATTTCAGTCATATCACGACGTTGGGTCCTATTCCTTTTCACACCCGGGAACCACAAGGGTAGGGGCCCTATTCCTTTTCGCACCCGGGAACCCCACAGGTGCCTCAGTTAGTCGCCTCTTACGACAAGCTATCTGCGGAGCTGAGGCTTATTCTTACTATGACCTGCGGTGTGCACAACGACATCCCAGGTCAATCCTCGGAAGCTACAAGAATATGTACATACTACGATTCATTTATGGCAGGATACTGTATATGATGAGTGATGATGTAAATATGGAGTAGTAAAGAATAAATATACAAGAAAAATTATTTCGGCTTAAATAAGTTGTTTCCATTAATGCTGTACTATTGAAACGCATTATTGGTCAGAAGCTGCACCCGGGGCATACTTGAATATTTATTCCTTGTCGAAAGGCTGAATAAGGTCAATTGAGTTTTGGTAGAGGCCCATCGTTTTGCTCGATCAAGGCCCTCGAGCGATGCCATCCTGGACAAGAGTGTCATAGATAACAGCTTATTACATGTGGATTTAGGGATAATCCAGAGTAGATATATCAATTACAGAGTATAGATGAAGGGCGAAGAGAGGTAAGCTGATCATTACAGACTACTTGTCCCGACCATTCGTGCATGGGCATTAAATGAAATAATCACAATAAAATAGCACTGTCCTACCTACTGTAATGTATTAGTCGATGATAGTTACATTCTCTATGATGTATGTATGGAAGCCCCTATTCGTCCATATCAATTTCTGATTAACTATTTCTTTATGAAATGTATATCATTCCATTGTTTCTATTACAATCTCAACAACCTCCCCCCTCCACCCTTACATCCCACTCGCATCACCCCAGATTATAGATTTTAAATGGCGCTAAAACTTTCGGCTGTACACATAGCTTCATAACAGCCTCACGTTACAGTAGAATCAATTTCTGATTTAATCAAAATCGCTCTTATTTTCAACCCAATTCTAATACTAAAATGTTTTCAACGCATATTTTCTCAGCATATCCCATAAGCACATGATGTGGTGTCGGAACTCGAGCGGGGAGATATACGATGCTAGCGTCCAGAACCGGATGGCCCGAATATGCTTCATGCAATTTTGCTGACCGTGCATGCTCACCGGTGGCATACTGCGGATAAAATTTAGTGCAAGTATAAAAGGAGAGAATGTCACAGGATATAATGTTCCATTTCATATATTTTTCTAGAAAATTTGTCTCATATGAGTTGCAAATCAGCTAGGTTATAACATGCAAGAGTCGGACATTTCTTTCCTATTGGGAATTGTTTTCCTTTTTTCACCAGTATGGTATAGGGCTAGCATAGAACGAGACAGAATGAGAGATTAACTACATAAATATCCGAATTTCTATTGACTGATACAAATCACAGTTCGTCAAGAACTTCTTAAAATATCTCTGGGGTGTTCAGCTTAGAAAGCAATCACCGTCGCTAACCATTGATGACTTCTGCAAAACACCCATGTATATGGTTTTATTGCTTTTCAATTCTTGTAATTTGTTTCGTTTATATACCGGATTTGGTCAAGCGAGACCTTAAACGACAGTTCCATTTGTTAGGCTGCCCTATCTCTAAATGCAAAACTAAATCTTTTTGGAACCATGGGTTATATGTTCTGCAGTTTTGTACCACAATATGTCCCGAGGAACAACCTATAGCACAGAATCACAATTCATTGCCTTCTTCTACTATAACCAATGATAACATCGGAAAATCCCATTGATGTATATTGTTAAATTATTTTCATGTTTCGAATTTAAGACCGGGTTGGTCAAGCCTGACTTGAAAGCCTGACTTTCCATCTAACAATAACGACCATTCTTTAAATGAAGAAACAAATCTTTGCAGAAATCGTCGACCTATATGGTCCAGTACAGTACCACAATAAGTCCCCTTGCTCTAATCAGAAGAACAACCTATCGCTCTGAAGATAAAAACCATGTGAACACTTCTATTTACATTGTCCGCAAGTTTTGTACCTATTATAGGCATGTCGTGACTTATCGATACTATATGGCGACTATGGAAACTTTCGCTGTAGAATGCTTGTGTAATTGTCTCTGAAATCTCACCAGCAACTCTGGAAACCTGCAGGGAAATTGTCCAAACGTCTTTTGTACGTATAGATAAGTGTTCATTCCGGATAATTAAAGATCAACCATGCAGGGCGACGGTCTGCTATATTGTACACTTCATTCAATGTGCACTGACAGCAAGTTATTTTTTTATTCAGAACTTTTATAGCCTCATCAAAAGCGTCTAACCATTACAAATTCTCCTTGGAAAATCACTTAAAATAAATTTCGCGACAAGGCACTATGTAAACGACTTGGTGACCATTACTTTCTGCTGCCATTTTCAGCATGCAATATTGAAATATATTTTCATAATATAACACGCCAGAAATTGAACATTTACAGGGATCTGTTTGTGCACACTCTTGGCAATTTGTGTACGAGGCGCAGAGTGAAATACAAGAATCTGGAACAATATACAGATTGAATTGATCGTGCATTGCATCCAAAGCCTTTTTCTCCAATATTGCTAATGTTGTTCCAACCAGAGAGTTGGACCAATACTGAACTCGTCATGGTAACCAGAGCTAATTTTACAAACATTCCCATGGTCCTCTGATCCAAAACTTTGACTAATTGTAGTTGTTAAGAAGAAATCTCGATCAAGGTGCAACTATATACGGTATAGTCACTCAATTCGTGGAATTTTCATATATGTATTTCGGAATCGTCTTAATCCCTATATATTGTATGTTGATTGCCTGTAGAATTACATGGGAGTATATTTAAAATAGTCATACTTTAAAAGCAGAATCTGCTCATGTAGAGTATCACTAAGTTAACAGTGAAGTTTATGTGGTAAATTATAAGCCTCAGATCCGCCAATCAATATTCAACCGGCGTCCCAAAATAATTTCCGCGCCAATAATTGAGATTCCTAATTGATCGTACGTCGGTTAGCATCAATTCCAAATATGAAAAAAACTAAAATTAATAAAACCCCACAGGACTATTTCATGCTAGAAAGAAGTGATCAACAATCAACAAACGCATACTACAGTTATATACCAGTTTCATGGAATGATGAACTAAAATCTGACCGCCGTCAAACGTGCAGAGCAATACAATTGTGGATATTTCCCTTTTAACTGGGCTTCTTTTATGAGATTTTCCATGAAGAATTTGGAATGGTTAGTCGATTTGAAAAAAAAGGAGATAAGACTTTGAATAAACTGCCGGTGCAAATTGGATGAAGTGTACAAGGTAGCAGACTGTCGTTCTGCATGGTTGGTCTAATATTAGTATGAATGAACACTTATCCAGACGTACAAATGTCGACTGGAGAATTTCCTTGCAGGTTTCCAGAGTTGCTGGTGAGATTCCAGAGACAGCTTCATAACCACTCTAAACCGAAACTTTCCATATAGTCGCCATGTAGTATCGATAAATCACAACATGACCAATAGGTACAAAATTTTCTGACAATGTATGTAGAAGTGTTCACATGGTTGTTATCTTCCGACCAATAGGCTGTTCTTGTGACTATGTAGGACGACAATTTCAACAAATGTTTGTTTCTTCATTTAAAGAATGGGCATCATTCATATATGAAAAATTACCGTTTCAAGTCATGCATGACCAATTATCCGATCTTAAATACGAAATATATGAAAATAATTTAACAATATAAATAATTAGTTTTTTTCCGATGTTATCATTGGTTGTAGTCAAAAATGGGCAACGAACTGTGATTCTGTAGCGATTCTTTTGCAATTTTCGCAAATAATCCCGATCAACTAGACAATCTCTCTCTTTCGGGACTAGCAATAGATCAGTTCTACATTGTATCATAAACACGGACTGACCTTTAATAAAATTTTATCATTTCAGTATAATCTGTCCAGTAGCTTCTGAATACAGTATCGTATGTCTCCATACTCGAGTTCTTACTCTGTCATATTATTCGTACACTGCAACACTTTTTACCCCCTCAGCCCGAATGGGCGTAGGGGTATTGTTGTGGGTCCGTCTGTCCGTCTGCCCGTACCATTTTCGTTAACACTCCATATCTTGAAATCTACTGAAGGCAGGTGCTCAAAACTTCTATCCAGTACAGAATGTATTTTGTAGGTGTGCCTTTTGTATCTTTTGGGTTATTGATATACTGAAATCATTTTATAAACAATTTTTAAAACAAGTTTTATGAATTATGCTTCGGTCAAATTCTACTGACAATCGGGAACCCTCGGGTAATGAAATGGTCTTTGCTGAATAAGGTACCCGATACAACCTGAATGAAAACTGCTCCAAGAATAATTGAAGGTAGTTCTACAGCCCGTTTCATATGTTCCCCTTTTCATCAGTCTTTTCTCTCCATTCTGCTTTCAAAATATCAACGGAATATTGCCCGCTTTGTCCCTGAATACCAAATTATCCTTCCTTTTGTTCCGAATGATCAATGCTCTTCACGAAATACCAGGGGACAGAACCCATGCATGGCCAACCCGTAATTTGTTCTCAAGGATTGATCCGCCTGCGAATGTAGTCCAAGGTTTGCTCTCCACAAGTTTTTTTCAAGTTACGTAAAGTTGATGATGATATTAATTATAGGAATTGCTTAATGTGCAACTTTCATCACTTTCACGTCTTGATAACCTTTATAGTATAAGTAGCAAGTTCAGGTATCCATACGCGCTAAAACCCCTATTGCAGACTTCATTTATTTATGTGACAACCAGCAGCCGATGCAGCAGCCGGAACCCCGGTTAGGAGGTGACGTAGTTCATTTTCTTTATCTCACGCCTTCGAAATAACCAGCTACTCGCCATGGCCTGTATCTCTAGATTGAAAGTATTAACGAATTATAAACGTAGCTGTTAAACGAGAAATCAATCTCGCAAGTATCTATATTCGCGCCGAAAAAAGGCGCCCTTTTTCATTTCATGACGAACAGAAATCTTTACCGGTACTTTGAGGTGACGTACGTCTGTTTTCTTGATGTGACATATTAAATTGAACTAGTGACTTACTTGCTAGGGGTTATATCTTCAGATATAAAGTATAAACGAATTATGAGACGTTTTTGCGGAAGGAGAATTAAATCTCTAAATCGAACTTGATAACGAAAGTGCGACAGGCGCAATTTACAGCAACAACGACCACGTGCGTGATCATTTTGGTTCCGACTTCTTCAAACGTCCCAAAGCTATTCTGTTTGATAAAAGCTAACTGAAACTACCTTCCAAAGGAAATTTCAAATATATTTGATGGAACCCTATAGCCATACTTGGACTTCGTCGGGCTCAAGGGGGTGGGGGGTGGCAGAAACTATAAGCAAAGCTTTAGGCTGGTTGGTTAAAAAAAAAAATCCTTTTTTAGCATCATTTTTTTAAATAAATCTGGGTGGGGAGGGAGGATTTTTAGTGGCCTGTGTGGATAAAATTATCAGTAAACCTTGCCTTAATAGTTGGGTTTCTGTTCTGAATAAAGTAGCTTGCATCCATCGTCCTTCTGCTCTGTTGTTTGTCTTTATAATTGGAGATTCAAAACGTTGGTTGGCGACAATTACGATAATAGACTTTAATGGAAAGCTGAATTGTCAAGTGTTAAACAAACCAGTCGTCTACTATAAAATATAGTTCTGGGCGCTTAGAAGCAAAAATGTAAAAAAAAAACGAACAAAACGCTGCTTACATGTACAATATGGCATTTAGTGAGGCAGCTCAATAAGATGTTGATCACACTGCTCTGCCACATGTACACACACCCGTGATATAACTGATAATTTTTTCCAGAATATTACAGAGCTGAGGGGTTCTAGCACCTCTGGTGCCTCATGTTTTTGTAAGCAGTGGAACAGGGCACTAGGCCTTTATTTATATAATGACCACGATTTTGCATAATCCTCACATGCCCACATGTTTGAGGCGTTAGGATAGGATATTTCAGTACTGGAAATTCTATACAATTGAAAATGTAAGATACAGAATAATGTGACAAATGCTTATTTAGTGAAATTATTTGTCATGATGTATTTAGGAAATGAAGCGAAGATAACACAAGTCATATTTTGCTTTGTACTTACATGAATATCTTTATTGTTCACTCTGTACAGAAATACATAGCTTTGATGAATTGTTCTTCTTTGGATCTCACTGCAATATCGCGGGCAGTGTGTTGCTATTTTTAGCTCAGCATGGTAAATCCTATAGTTCACGTGGCGGTTCAAACTGTAGTATTTCTGGATTCCAAATGCCCCCGACGAGCTAAATTGTGTGCTAACGGTTACATTATTGTTCATGGTTATTGATTTATGAACTCGCTAACGATAATTCATGTTGGTATTGGATAAACTCCTAGCGATGTCACTTGTATTTTGATGGCACGATCTTCGGAGGTATGATAGCACTCTTTCATACCTGATCTTCGTGGGCAGCCATCTTGCTTGTTGTCGTAATTATACTCTCGCGAATACTGTCATGTTTCTCTTCTGTTGATTGGCATACGAACACTGTTGTTTGCTTGTGTATTCATGATCTAGAATTATTAACTAATTGCTAGATAACTCATAAAGGTGGTTTCTGTATCGAAACATTTGTTTATATGCAATTGTTGTCAGTCAAAACTTTGGTTTGAAGAGTACTTGAATATCACGTGACCACAGCGGCGGGAAAGGTATAAATTGCGCAGTTCTCGCATTTGACTTCACTTTGCCGTGGGCGAGAGCCCAAAGATGTCCTGCTTTTAGAAGCCCCCAAAAGCAAATAGAAGAACCAGTAGATGTACTAATAGATGTCATAAGACGATAAGAAGTGCCAGCCTTTCTTTAGATGTAATCAGACGTCCACTGTTACACTTCAGGTATGATGCAAGCTTGGTAAAACAAGCAAAACTCAGACGTCCCCGCACTCACAAATAGAGATGTATAAATCCATTTCGTGATTTAGATGAGTTGACACAGATGTAGCGATAATCAGAAGTATATCCCTTCCTGAAGTCTTGAATAAATAAACGTCTCTAAACTGTGATGAGTTGATAGAATTCCTATTCTATCGCACTGTAGATGATTCTGACAAATAATCTCACCCAATCATTTCAGTTCAGTGTTCCACTCGGATTGACTGGCGATGTTGTTTTTATCAGCGAGGTAGACAATCAGAGATGCCCGCTGGTCACGTACAACATGCAGCAAACGGCAACAATGTTACAATGCGCTCGCATTCCACAGCTATAGTCCGTTTCAATCGTGCGGTCCGATGCTGTTGTGGTCACGTTTATTTTCATAACAGAAGCTACTTATATGTCATGATAGATGAAACTGATATGATAATTTACGACAGTCAAAAGACTATTTGTATGCTGGTAAGTGGCATTTATTGGTTATACGTTGAAGAGGAATTTGCCCTGTAAATATACAGAATAAAAGTGTGTCATTTTCCTTTTAATACTGAAGTTAACTTCTTCTTTTATATGTGGGTGGATTGGACCACCATTAACATTGGTGTATTGGTAAAATCAGACTTTAACAACATCCCAACCGGGATAATGAGTACAAGACAACAAGGTCGTTGTTGAGAACGTTATATTTACTGCTGGAACATCTCACCGATATCCTTGTAGGTGTTATAAAATATTAGCAACATCTTGGGATACCTATTCTATATATGAGTTCAGATATCTCTCTATATCTGTGGTGTCAGAAATCCAGACTTATTATCAAAGTATCTTACTGGGAAGATACTGAGCTATCCGAGAAGTACATAACTTGCTGCTATCCTGACCGGTGTATATTCTGTGGATCATTATAGTGTATTTTAACTACATTATACTGTAATCAGAGTCGATACCCGTAACATTTTCTGGTGTCAGAAGTGGGATCCAACATCTTTTTTAAGACGGATCCTGTGATGCGAACCTGCCAGACTCGTTTTTTAAAATTAATTAACGAGAAGTTGATTGTGAGACCTATTTTATACCATGGAGGGTGATAAAATTGAACGTCCAGTCAGACGTGGTAGACGAACTGGACTAGGTAAACTTAAACTCGGAGATGACACCACTACGAGTGAAACTGATGGTGCCGATGCAGTTTTAAGTGACGTCCAGATGGAATCTACATTGGTCGAGAAGGATGATAATCCTCTGATCTCAGAGAGAGATGTTAATAGTGCAGTCCATGATTTTAGAAGCTTCCAACCGAATTCTTCGTCACATTATGCATTGGCTGCGGAAAGCGGTGATACGTACCTACCTGATATGAGACGCCAGTTGACAGACGTGGTAGGGAGTGTCATGAAAGATGCAATGACTGATTTGGCTGGTATGATGAAAGGTGTTTTCAGAGATGTATGTGAGGTCTCTAGAGGGACAAAAACTGTGAATGGACATTCAGATGCTAAACATGGCAATTTCAGCAGATTAAATAAGCGGAGTAAAATACAAAGCAGGTCTGTGAGTCAAAATGCGTCTTCAAGTAGTGAGGAGAATAGTGATTTTGAAGAAGTTGGGAGTGAAACTAGTCGAATAACAGTCAGACGGAATAGACGTAAACTATCAAATCATAGTGCGAAACTTCCAGCTTTCACTGGGATGGAGCGCTGGGAGGTTTGGTACAACCGATTCAAAGATGTGGCTACCCTTAACGGTTGGTCAACTGATGAAAAACTGTGTGAATTGCTTCCCAGGCTGCAGGGAAAAGCTGGCGAATTTGTATACGGTCAACTGTCACAGAAGGTGAGGTCTGATTTTGTATCTTTGATCGAGGAACTGGATCATAGGTTCAGACGAATTGAGACGGCTCAGAGATATGGGGCACAATTCAGTAACCGGGAGCAGAAAGTCGGTGAGAGTGCAGAGGAATATGCGGCAGAGTTGAAAAGGCTTTACGATAAAGCTCACGCTGATCGAGACCGTAAAACTCGGAAAGAAGACTTACTTCGGCGATTTCTCGATGGGCTCGTAGATGATAAAGCACGGTTCCATGTGGAATATGTGAAGGAACCCAGTGATATTGATATGGCTGTTTATGAGGTGGTTAATTTTGTCGAGACTCAGAGGCGTGTCACCCCGAGCGAATCTGGTGACAGAAGGTCGAGAAAGCCGATGCGAGTTGTTAATTCTGATTGTGATAATGTCCAGAACGATCTTAGATGTGAAGAGACTCAAGAATCTGAGGAAGTTATTCGGACAGCACCTCAGACTCGTGCAAATACTAAATCCTTGAATAAAGGGAAGACAAGTCCCAGTAAGCCAGATGAAATTAAGGAGA
Organism: Hanleya hanleyi; assembly: GCA_036873755.1. NCBI lineage: Eukaryota > Metazoa > Mollusca > Polyplacophora > Lepidopleurida > Hanleyidae > Hanleya > Hanleya hanleyi. Next base: position 11,889 of record JAVTVY010036958.1, read on the forward strand.
AGCAAGCCAAGGAGAATGGGGAATCTAACAGATGTGCCGCAGAGGTACAGAAACTCCGTCAAGAGTTTTCTGGAATGGTGGATTCTCTGAAGAAGCAAGTTGAGCATTTAACTGATAAGCATCAGGCGCTGATCAAGCCAAGACGAAATCTCCCTGAGAGACGAAATCCGCCATCTTATGGTGACGTCCAGACACAACAGCCTTGTAAAAATTTCACTACGTTTACAGGATGTTATCGATGTGGTGGGGACCATTACGTGCGAGACTGTACATACCATGTCTCTGGTCAACTAAAGGTAACTGCTAAGCCATTTATTTCGCAGAGGGAGCAAAACCAGTATGGTGTTTCACAGGATATGACAAGGGGTTATGGTTTTAATCAGAGGTCTTCGGCAAACTACCAGGGACCGGTTCAGAAGGCCGAGGGGCGGTCCCCCAGAGTTTAGGCCCATCAGATGTTGATACTAGGAAGACTCCAGATGCGGATGAAATAATCCGTTTGATGTCGAATTCGTCAGACGAGAGAAGCAGAAATATGATGGAGTGTACATAAACGGTGCTTTGCAGGGACAAGACGTAGTTTACACGGTGGATACTGGTGCGACTGCGACTATCATTTCCAACCGAGTATATTCTAATATACCCATGGAGAGACGTCCTAAACTGAAGCTTTCGGGTATTCGGAATTTTGCATGTGCTGACGGTCGGAAGATGGATTATAAGGGCAGGGCAGTATTCGAGATCTTCCTGGGATCGCTTAAATTAGAGCACGAGGTTGCTGTGGCGGAGATAGAAGATGATGTGCTATTAGGGACAGATATCTTGCAGATGAGAGAGAGTGGACCGGCTGATTTGTTGCTCAGTGAAGGGAAGATGATATTAGATGGAGTAGTTATTCCACTGGAGCAAATACACACTCCCAGAGTGAGACGAGTCCAAGCAGCTGATCATTATATTGTACCCGCCATGAGTGAAGCTGTTATTGATGTTTTTGTTAATAAAGTTGATGTTGTTCACGACAAAATTTTGGTTATTGAGCCGTCTTTATCTTTTACAGAATCTCATTCACTTGTTGTTGGTTCTTGTTTAGTGGATGTTGATAATAATACTACAGTGAAGATGAGGGTTCTGAATCCATTCTTGGAAGCGAAGTCGATCAAACAGGATACCTGTGTTGGCTACGCAGAGGAAATAGAACCAGAGGTGACGGTAATAGCCAATGCCAAAGACGAACTTGAGGAGGAAACCGGTGACTTGATCAGAAATACGAAACGTGGTGATTCTAAAATGGCTGGCTGTAATAATGTGAAGGGGATAGAAGTAGTTCCACCACATTTAGAAGAACTATATTGTGATGCGGTGAAAGAAGTAGTTCCAAGTAACCATGCTACTGTGGCGGCCGTGTTGAATGAATATCAGGATGTTTTTTCTCGGGATGAATTTGACCTTGGGCTTACTCATCTTACAGAGCACGCCATTAATACCGGTGATGCGGTGCCTATAAAACAACCTCCACGTAGAATACCATTAGCATTTGCGGGAGAAGATCTTAAGGCACTGCAGAAGTTACAGAAGCAGGGGTCTATAAGGCCATCGACGTCTCCATGGGCATCACCGATAGTTCTTGTCCGAAAGAAAAATGGTTCTATTAGGCCATGTATTGATTTTCGACGTGTAAATGCGGTCACAGACCAGGTGCCGGTTAAGAAAGAGGACATACAAAAGACTGCGTTTGTAACGAAGTATGGTCTCTATGAGAATACTACAATGCCTTTCGGGTTATGCAACGCCAGTGCAACGTTCCAGCGCGTGATGGAACTTGCTCTCGCTGGTTTGCAGTGGACCCGATGTATTATTTACATAGATGACTTGGTTATTTTCGGTCGAACCTTTGACGAACACCTAAGCCGACTGAAAGAAGTTTTAGAAAGGATAAGACAGGCTGGTCTTAAACTGAAGCCAGTTAAGTGCCAGATGTTCCAAAGGGAGGTAACATTTCTTGGACATGTTATCTCAGAGGATGGAGTTCTACCAAATCCCGACAACATTAAGAAGATAAGAGACTGGCCAACGCCAAAGAATGTCACAGATGTTCGTGCCATACTGGGGATGGGAAGTTATTACAGGCGTTTTGTAAAAGACTTCTCAAAGATGGCGCATCCATTGACAGAGCTTACTAAGAAGAATAAGCCATTCTGTTGGACGTTAGAATGCCAGAAGGCTCTTGATGATCTTAAAGAAGCATTGATGGGTCCAGACGTGATGGGATATCCACGGTATGGTGGTGAATTCATTCTCGACACTGATGCATGTGATGTTAGCATTGGTGCAGTTTTGTCACAGGTACAAGATGGCCGAGAGAGGGTGTTAGCTTATGCTAGCCGATCCCTAAACAAAGCCGAGCGTAATTATTGTGTGACGGACAGGGAGCTATTAGCTGTGAAATATTTTATGGAGTATTTCAGACAGTATCTGCTCGGCAGAAATTTTTGGTGCGAACAGATCACCAGGCTCTGAAATGGCTGTTTAGTCTAAAGGAACCAAAGAATCGCATAGCACGGTGGATTGAGACACTATCAGCATTTGATTTCACAATTGAGTATCGTCCGGGGAATAAACATGGAAACGCAGATGGAATGTCGCGCTGTCCAAACCCAAGAGAATGTGAATGTTCGAATGCTGACGATAGTAACAAGTTGAAGTGTGGACCTTGCTCACGATGCCTAAAACGAACGTCTGAGATGCAGAGTTCATTGCTTAGAGTTGATGTGGAGCAATCGGTTCGGAAATTAACATCTGTGGAGACGGAAAATGTTGTAGAGTCAAAGATGCCAATAAAGTCATTCTTCCACTATATTGTAGTAGTGTTCATGTCTCTTCTAACAGTCTTCCGTCTTGAATCTTTCAAGTTTACAGGGTATTCTTGCATGAAGATGATGTTCAAGACAATCACTTCGGCATGTGGGATGCAATTGATGAAGTGTGTCGAGTATCTACAATATGCGTTATTTGATGTCCACGGTAGGAGTGTTACCCGGAAGGTAACCGAGACTCCTTGGATGCAAGGATTTTCCATGGCAGAACTACATAGGAGACAGCATGATGATCCTGATATTGCACCCATTTTGAAGTGGATGGACGACGGCAAAAGGCCGTATGGAGCGATAGTGTGTGGCGCCAGTCCAGTGACGAGACATTACTGGAACTGTTGGGATAACCTTGAGTTGAAGGACGGGGTCCTATTTCGACATTTTGTGAGGAAAGATGCCACTGGAGCGCATTGGCAGTTCCTCGTGCCTAGATCTATGCGTGAGTATGTGCTGAAGCAGATGCACAATTCTGTTTTTGCTGGACATTTGGGTGTTAAAAAGACACGTGAAAAAATCTTGCAGAGATTTTACTGGATGGGTCTGAGGGAAGATGTAAATAATTGGGTGATGAGATGTGACAGCTGCAGTGCAAATAAACCACTGTCTTATTGGCCACGAGCTCCACTAGGAGATATGAGAGTTGGTGCACAGCTGGACCGTCTCGCGACAGATATACTCGGGCCATTTCCTGTCACGCCTAGAGGAAATAAGTATATCTTGGTGGTAACAGATTACTTCACAAATTGGGTTGAAGTTCTTCCTGTGCCAGATCAAACAGCTGTGACCACTGCACAGAAGATACTTGATGAAGTGATCAGTCGTTTTGGTTGTCCGCTCGACATCCACAGCGACCAAGGGTCGAATTATCGCAGTGATATATTTGTGGAATTATGTCGTCTGTTGGAGATTAGGAAGACCAGAACATCGCCACGACACCCACAGGGTAATGGGAAAGTGGAGAGGTTTAATCGAACTTTAGTACGGATGATCAGAGCTTACCTTAGAGGACAGCAGAGGGAATGGGATCTGCATCTGGGTTGCTTAGCAGCGGCTTATCGGGCAACACCACATGAAGCTACTGGTTTGACACCGAATCTGTTGATGCTAGGTAGAGAGGTTCGATTACCCGCTGAAGTGACATTCGGTTCTGGCGTTTCAAATGTGGGAGATGAATTTTCATCTTACGGTGAATATGTCGATCTTTTGCGTGGTCGAATGCAGCATGCGCATGATATCGCTCGTGAACATTTGAAGTCTGCCACGAAACGGCAAAAGCAGACGTATGACGCGAAGATGGCATTCCATAAATACGCGCCGGGAGATTACGTCTGGTATTACCAGGAACTTAGACGCAAGGGCGAAAGTACAAAACTGATCTGTCCCTATGCGGGTCCTTATGTAGTTGTCGCGAAATTGAATGATTTGGACTACATCATTCAGTTTGACCGTGAAGGGAAACAGAGGGTTGTGCATCACAATAAACTAAAGCCATATGAGGGAACACTGAAACTGAAATGGGCGCTCAAAGCGGTTGCTAAGGCTAATAGGGATAGGTTGTCAAAACTTGGACGGAAGAAAATTGACGAACAAGTCCCATATTCCCTATGAAGAATCCTTAAACTATGTGTCAACCCCCTAAGCAGTTTGATGTTCTGATGTATACTTACCACAGATGATACTTACCATGTGTTGTTGTTAATGGTTCAGTTTGCAATGTGAACTGAGAGATGAATATACTTACCAGCCTATGATTATTATTTTCTTCATTCACAGAACCTGTAATACTTGATGATGGCAGATAGAGCAGTCAGTGCCATGAGACGGCGTGGTTTGGCCATGAGATGTGTGAGGTGTGTCTACATAGGAGACCGTGCCATGTTAACAAAGCACACAGTTATGAACCACTTGTCTTCAGATGATGTGCCCTATGTTTGCTTGGTGTGTGGCAAGAAGGCCCTGAAGGGTGAGGAAATTGCTCGTCACATTGCCGAGAAACATACTGAAGTATCCCCTGAAGCCTGTATAGGAGGGAAGAAAAAGGCATTCCTCCTTTCCACAGCAGATGCCACCACATTGACAGAAGAAGAAAGTTTGAGTTTTTATCGGAAGGGTTTGAAAAAGAACATTAAACCTGCAACTAATGTTAGTGAATCTGAGAAGTCCACTCCTTCGACTACTCCCTCAAGAGATGCCTCTGTGTTGGAGACAGTTAGGTCATCCAATGGAATAGAAGCAATTCCGGTGTGCACGGGTGATCAACTGGCGCAGATGTATGTAGCCTTGCAGTCGAATCCTGGTTTGTTCGAGCAAGTGAAGAATGCGATGGAGTTGCAGAGTGCCGTCGCTAGTATTGAGATGTCTTCGCAGGGTGCCATTGAAGATAGTCGTGTTGTTGTAGTGGACCCACCTGTTTCGTCTAATGTGCCGGCTCCTACTAGTTATTGTGCCATGGGTGCTGTTCATGGAGAGAGCC
>JAVTVY010036959.1:0-16018 GCA_036873755.1 Hanleya hanleyi
ACATGATGCTGACACAACACAGAATTACATCATACTCCGATTGGTTCCTGACGGCTATTTCCAGGGTGATGCAGGATCCAGACAAGAAGCATAAAGACGGATCCCTGACCTTCTCACGGCCCAAGATGGATTTCCTCAGCGCCTTTATCGACTCCATGAACAAGGCCAACGTGGATCTCATGGATACAGGGGCTTTTACCTACGCTACGATGGTGCAGGCTCGACGAGCTGCATACCTGAAACATCCCAAATCCGAGGTTTTGGATTCAGTAAAGAACGAACTGGCACAGCAACCCCTATCATCCGAGTATCTCTTTAACCAAGCCATCTCTACGGTCATGCCTGCCGTCAATGACGAGAAGACTTCCCGCATTATCGGAGCCCTGGCTTACAGCAAAGGCAAGGGCAAGGGTAAAGGTCAAGGCAAGTCGACCAGAGGAGGACGTTCTGCACAGCCGTCACGTCAGGACTCAGGCAGTCTACACAAGCAGGACAGCCAGCAGAATTTTCGTCCCTACGGGAAAGGACAGTTTCGTGGCAGAGGAGCAAAATCTTCCGACCGGGGCAGAGGAAAGCCCGACCGTCGGAATTGACGGTTCCCAGCCTCAACTTTTAACCCATCATCATCATCCTTTCATCCTTCCAGCATTTCAAGTATTCAATCATCCGGTCATGGGCGGACGTCTACGGATCTTCTGGCAGAACTGGAAGCTTATCACAAACGACAAGTGGGTCACCAGATCTCTCAGAGATGGAGTTTTCCTCACCTTTCTAGAGTACCCCAGGCTCATCACCAGACCCAAACCATCACGTCTTCCAGTTCGGCCAGAACATGTACAGACACTACTGGAATCAGTACAAGTATTATTGGACAAGGGCGCTGTCAGAGAATTACCCGCGGAAGAAGAAAGTCCAGGATTTTACAGTCCTGTCTTCCTCGTTCCCAAGAAGGATACAGATCAGCTTCGCATGATTATAGACCTACGTCGGCTCAACGACACTCTGGCGCCACCTCCACACTTCAAAATGACATCAGTTCCAGCATTACAGTCCCGCCTACAGCCTGACGATTGGCTAACCTCCATCGACCTCCAGGATGCATACCTTCATGTTCCCATTCATCAACATCATCGTCGATATCTTCGATTCATCATCGCCGGGAGACGGTTCGAGTGGCAGGTCGTACCGTTCGGCATCTCCATCGCCCCTTGGTGCTTCACAAGAATCACGTCCCCAATCATGGCCTTCCTTCACCTAAGGGGTATCAACATAGAGGCATACATCGACGACATCCTTGTGTGGGGGTCAAGGAAGTCAGTACTCAAGTCCCAGATACAATTCATCATTCAACTCCTGAAGTATCTCGGATTCATCCCACATCCAACGAAGTCGGAACTAGAGCCTGCTCAGAGACGACAATACATCGGAGCAGTATTCGACACACGGAAACGGATCATCCTGCCCCCGGAAGAACGTTGGACAAAGATACAGGTTATCATCCAAAGATTTTTATCTTCCCAATCACAACCCTTACGTCTGTGGCAAAGTCTACTGGGATTGCTGACATCAACTCAGGATCTGACACAATACGGACGACTTCAGCTACGACCGTTACAGTTCAACCTGCAGCCGTATCTACGAGCTTCGGCCATCAACCCCCGAGTACCAGTTCCTCAGCACTTGCATCAGTTTCTGGAATGGTGGCAGTCCAGGGAGAACGTCATGTTCGGGATTCCACTCCGCTGGTCACCGCCGAACGAGAGAATCTATTCTCCGACGCATCACTCACGGGCTGGGGAGCCCACCTGGGAGAGTTAAAGATAGCCGGCAGGTGGTCTCCACAACAGAAGACACAACACATCAATGTACTGGAGATGACAGCAGTGAACATGGCAGTCCAGCACTGGAGCCCTCAACTGGTCGACAGCTCTCTGATGATCGCATCGGACAACACGACAGTAGTAAGCTACATCAACAAGATGGGGGGAACGAAGTCCCGACTACTGTTCCAGGAGACGTGGTCTCTCTTCACCTGGGCACAGAATCATCGATGCCGGATCCGAGCACGACACGTACCCGGTCACCTGAACGTCATTGCAGACAGTCTTTCACGCCCGGACAAAGTCCTACAAACGGAGTGGCATCTCCACACAGAGGCCTTTCGTCAAGTGTCATCGATTTGGGAAAAGCCCCTAGTAGACCTGTTCGCAACAAGGGACAATACTCAGCTACCAATCTTCGTCAGCCCGATGCTCGACCCGCTAGCCTGGGCAGTCGACGCCATGTCAATCAGTTGGGACAACCTCATCGCCTACGCATTTCCACCGATAGCGCTTATTCAGGCAGTCTTGAACAAGATAACGGAGCACAACAGTGTTATCCTGCTCATAGTGCCGTGGTGGCCGCATCGCCCATGGTTCCCATCACTGGTCCAGCTACTGACCGACTTCCCTCGTCAGCTACCTCCGTGGCGCCGACTACTAGACCAACGGCGGGGTATCCTACACCACGATCCACAGTGGCTCAACCTTCACGCCTGCAGATTATCAGGGAATCCCTTGCAGACCAGGGGTTTTCAAGGCCAGTTACAGAGGCGATGGCGACAGCAAACAGACCATCCACCTCTAGACTTTACCAGGCCAAGTGGGCTTACTTCCATACCTGGTGTGGGACCAGAGACATCGATCCCAACACTGCCTCTGTTCCAGTGATAGCCGATTTCCTGTTGCACCTGCATCGAGACAAGGAATTCAAGTTAAGCACCATAGAAGGATACCGTTCTGCGTTATCCCGGGTCATGAAGCTGACTTCAGGAATTGATATTGGACATGATATCAACGTTACGGCTCTTATCCAGTCTTTCGCCTTACAGTCCCACCGGACAAGACAACTATTACCAAAGTGGGACCTTGGAGTTGTACTGAGTGCATTTCTACGCCCACCATTTGAACCGTTACAGTCGGCTACGATCAAGGCACTGTCTTACAAGACAGTCTTCCTAACAGCGTTCGCCCTGGCCACTAGAGTCTCCGAACTTCATGCATTGGAACGCAGCTCCCTGACATGGATCACAGGTTGGAAAACTATATCCTTTCGTCCGATCCCGGAATTCATTGCCAAGAATGAATCAACACGTCAGGGACCATGTGCTCAAAGACTGTATCAGATCCCAGCACTTACAGACTTCATAGGACCACTGGAGAACGACAGAGTCTTATGTCCAGTTAGAGCCCTACGATGCTATTTACAGAGAACAGACTCTACGAGAGGATCTAGACGTCTCCTATTTCTATCATTACATCCGGGAGCATCTGCGGACATTACGAAAAATACAGTTGCATCTTGGTTAAGGAAGACGATACACTGGACATACCAACTCGCCATCGATGCTCCTCCCCTATTGTCGAAGGCATCATCTCATGAGATTAGAGCTATTGCTACGTCCTGGCCACTCTGGAAAAACTTGTCACTGGACGAGATCGTTCAATCCTGTGCATGGACTGTGAACTCTACCTTCGCTGACTATTATCTTAGGGACATGTCTGTACAAACAGACAGGGTGACTACGTTGGGCCCGTTAGCAGCAGCCCAGCGTATAATCCACTAGTTTCCATCAAGAAAAGAGGGGGGGGGCGCCGCTCAAGCAAGCAAGATCCCGACAATTCGGTAAGTATAGAAGACAGACCATGTCAGAGACGAAGGGACTTCAAGGCATCACGATGGCATCTGATTATCTAGCCAAGTATGCGAACATTGGTAGGAACACAGTCCACCTCTCATCGCATTGCTTGTAATACCTTGAGCTCCCTACGCTTCTATACGACACGGGAATTATCATGATATTACTAGGCGTATTAGATTTACAAAATCAGAACAGGGCGTGCTCCGCTTAATCCAAAAGCAAGTCACAAGGCCGGCTACCCAACCTCCTCTGTTGGGAGTCTGGCATTAAGTGATAACAGGTGAAGATTTGAGAAATAAACATTAAACATTTATAAATAATGTTGGTGTTTATTATCAAATCAAACCTGTTATCAACGATTGATTTGCCCAACCCATCCTCCCCTCTTTGCTCGGCCTTGACTCAAACAGGTCTTGCACAGCATGGGAAAAAAGAGGAATGGACATGCGCGGAGAGCACGCCACCTGGCGGACGATCGACGCAGCGATCAGGGGAGATAATTTTGTTTGCAGGAGATCTCCAAATGGAGGATATTGGCATTTAAGTGATAACAGGTTTGATTTGATAACAAACACTAACATTATTTATAAATGTTTAATTTTTGGTCCGATTCGAAAATCCAATATGGCCACCAGGCAGCCATCTTGGATTTCCCCCATGAAACCTTGTTATCGCGATTTCTCAGGAACTACTTTATGGATCTTTGTCAAATTTGGTACACAGGTTCCCCTTGGGGTCTAGTTGTGAAAGATACCTTTTTTGGTCCGATTCGAAAATCCAATATGGCCACCAGGCAGCCATCTTGGATTTCCCCATGAAACCATGTTATCGCGATTTCTCAGGAAGTAATGCATGGATCTTCCTCAAATTTGGTACACAGGTTCCCCTTGGGGTCTAGTTGTGCAAGATACCCTTTTTGGTCCGATTTGAAAATCCAATATGGCCACCAGGCGGCCATCTTGGATTTCTCTATGAAACCTTGTTATCGTGATTTCTCAGGAACTACTGCATGGATCTTTCTCAAATTTGGTACACAGGTTCCCCTTGGGGTCTAGTTGTGCAAGATACCTTTTCTGGTCCGATTCGAAAATCCAATATGGCCACCAGGCAGCCATCTTGGATTTCCCCATGAAACCTTGTTATCGCGATTTCTCAGGAACTACTGCATGGATCGTTCTCAAATTTGGTACACAGGTTCCCCTTGGGGTCTAGTTGTGCAAGAAACCTTTTTTGGTCCGATTCGAAAATCCAATATGGCCACCAGGCAACCATCTTGGATTTCCCCATGAAACCTTGTTATCACGATTTCTCAGGAACTACTGCATGGATCTTTCTCAAATTTGGTACACAGGTTCCCCTTGGGGTCTAGTTGTGCAAGATACCTTTTTCGGTCCGAATCGAAAATCCAATATGGCCACAAGGCAGCCATCTTGGATTTCCCCATGAAACCTTGTTATCGCAATTTCTCAGGAAGTACTGCATGGATCTTTCTCAAATTTGGTACACAGGTTCCCCTTGGTGTCTAGTTGTGCAAGATAACTTTCCTGGTCTGATTTGAAAATCCAGTATGGCCACCAGGCAGCCATCTTGGATTTCCCCATGAAACTTTATCGTCATTTCTCAGGAACTACTGCATGGATCTTTCTCAAATTTGGTACACAGGTTCCCCTTAGGGTCTCGATATGCAAGATGCCTTTTTCGGTCCGAATCGAAAATCCAATATGGTCACCAGGCGGCCATCTTAGACTTCCCCATGAGATTTTGTTATCATGATTTCTCAGGAAGTACTTTCTGGATCTTTCTCAAATTTGATACACAGGTTCCCCTTGTGGTCCAGTTGTGCAAGATACCTTTTCTGGTCCGATTCCAAAATCCAATATGTCCATCAGGCGGCCATCTTGGATTACCCCATGAAACATTGTTATTGTGATTTCTCAGGAACTAATGCATGGATCTTTGTTAAATTTGGTACACAGGTTCTCCTTGTCTAGTTGTGCAAGATACCTTTTACGGTCTTCGAAAATCCAATATGGCCAACAGGCGGCCATCTTGGATTTTCCCATGCAACTTTGTTATCGTGATTTCTCAGGAAATACTGCATGGATCTTTCTCAAATTTGGTACACAGGTTCCCTTTATGGTCTAGTTGTGCAAGATACCCTTTTCGGTCCGAATCGGCGGGTCGGCTACACGAAGGGACGTCAATGTCACAACTCGACAACTGTAGACTACTGCATGTTTTGATCCAAAGGAGATAATCAGGATTCAGGCACTTTCGAAGTTTCAACATTACTGCGCGGACCGAATCCCTTCAGTATTAAGTATTGTACCATCTTACTTTTTTCGAGCATGGTATCTTTAAAGAGATATCTCAAACTAGCCCAGTAAACAGAACAGAATTAGCAGTCGTTCCTAATTATAAAATCTTAAGTGTGTTTCATAGCTCATGCCAAAGTGTCAAAGAGATTGGTCCTCGCTTCCAGTACCCAATGATGACACGTGCAAAAAATAAATAAATAAAAATACTACAAAACAAAGGCGAAGGATCCTCCGTACATGTACATTCACTTTCAGACTAACTTTGCTCATTTCTCTTTTATTATAACAACCGACATAAGTACAGTTTCTAGAAATCTTGAAACTCCTGAAACTTTCAGTTTTCAGTGTCCCTTTTCCGATCTTTTTCGCTTAGATTCGAAATTCTGTAAACAAAATTACAAATCAATCGTTTGTTCTTAGTAACAATGGACAAAAATATCCTCTAGTCATTAGCTTACAATTATCGGACAATGGTGGGCGCCAAGATCCTTCAGGATCTCTCGTTTCTTTGAAGCAGCAGGAACGCAACTTGGCTGGGTGGTGCTTAGATGGTTCGTCGCAATATGACTGAAATTTTGCAGAAAGCGATGTTAAATTCTATTGACTCACTCACTCTTGTGTTCTCCACATTGGACATCAATGACACGAAAGATACTTACCTTGCAGCAGCGTGATAAACAAAGGACTGAGAAGGTTTTGGTGTAGCTGGCATAATCATGAACATGATGAACATATAATAGAGAAGATAAGCAACTCCGAGTAGGGATGAACATATGCTTTTTGCATCTCAAACAAGATGGTTTTCTTTTCGCGATATGGAAATTGATGTATTGAAAAGGTGTATATTGTTGTATATTCTAGTATGAATATAGCGTTCCCAGATATTTGAAATCTATTTACTGTTCCAAGACGTTTCTCGGATCACTTAAATAATTTGTGTAGCATACAAAATTTGTGTAGCATGCAAAATTTGTGTAGCATGCAAAATTTGTGTAGCATGCACTGGGCTGAAGAAGAAGAGTTAATGAAAATCAATAATGCATTTTCCTTATTTAATTGGCAGACCAACATCGTACAGTCTCCTGAGTCATCCATTCCTGAAGAATCTGAAGAAGAGGTCGACGGACATTCTGCCTGGATTACTCTATCCCGTCACCCCTCTCACTAACATAAGTGATCTACCTAAATGTAAGTGGACATGACATACCCACAGAATAGCTCTTGTTAACCTCTCACATGGACATATTTGAAGCCATAGTACTTCCAATTATTATCTTATGCCATCCATTCCTATTATTATGGAGCCCCTCTCTAAATACAGGCAAAGGGGGGGGGGGGCAAAAAAGGGAATCACTTTGTCCAGTGGTCCATATGGTCATTAACTTGTCCAGATTATATATCGACTACAACACCAACCAAACTGGCTGTCACCATATGAGTGAAATAACCTTTAGCGTGACATTAAACAAAATCCCTGCCCGTTTGTCATCTTCTACTCGATGGACAAGTTCAAAATTTACATGAAAGGTGCTTAGTGGATGTTCACTCACGTTTGCTTTGCCCATTTCGATTTTATTGTCAACATCAATATGCTTGTCAGGTCCTTATCTCGATGGCTATTTGATGGACAACTTAAAACTTACCTGGAAGATGCTTAGTACCTTGTGAATGTGCACTGTTATGTTTTTTTCTTGTCATTTTCCATGGTTTTCACCAGATTTATTGCTCTTTATATCAATATATGATGATCCGTTTCATATCTCAATATCTGTTTCATGAACAACTTTGAAACTTACATGGAAGATGCCTAGTACCTTGCAAATGTGCAGTCATTTTTTTTATACAAAGTTATGGCGCTTTATCCAATTTTATCAGTGTATGCAGTGGTACATTGTTGTTTGGAGTGTGTCTTCCTTATTCACTGACAAAGAAGTTTGAAAGTTTGAAGTACATGTGGATGCTCAGTGTTAGGTAGGTGTGCACTGTGAACTGTTTCGATGATTTTGTGCAGAGTTATGGCCCTTAATCTTCAACATCAATATATGCTTCTGGTTGATCTTCCTTTATCCTCAAGATCAGTGTATGCTTGTCCAGTCCATATCTCAGTTATTATTAAATGGACAACTTCAAAACTTAAATGGAATATGTTTAGTAACCTTGCAGATGTTACCCATTCAATGATATTTACATGCCCATCATAGACAAGGTCATATAATGTGATAGCGAATTCTGTCCATCTATCCGTCCATTAACATTTGTTCCAAGGTATGGATCAGTACTAAACTGTGGGTATACCTCACTCACAGGTCGGAGAGGAACCCTGTTCATTTTGAGGTCTAAAGGTCAGTCATCAAAAATCAGTAAATTGTTGAAAATTGTTATGTTTATGCTCAAGTACAGTTCCGAGTTATGGATTGGGATGGTGAAGAAGCCTATTAATTTTTACTCCGTTTCCGACCAGACATGGTATTGTCTGCATGATGCGTTTGTCTGTCCGTGCATCTTGCGATATGTTTCAATGCGTTTCAGCTAGTCTTCGAAGTTCATAATGTCGGAGATGGGCTAAGTATAAACATTTGACCTACCATGGCCTATTTTTTTCTGGGTGAAATTAGTTTTTATGATATTTTATAAAGAATAATAGATAAATAATAAAAATGTTTCATGAATCGAATCACCGCTTGGACTTCTCCAGTCAAAGGTGTGCAAGGGCATATTGAAGCCCATAAGGTTCTTGTTCCCAGACTTATGGCCCTTTATTTTCAACATATGTTATATTGGAGATGTATTTTCTGACTACTTGGTGAAGAAGTTTGATACTCTCATGTTTTTACCCCACTGCCTAGAAAGGGAGGGGGGGGGGGGACTGGGGGTGGGGACATACATCCAAGTCATCTATGATATCTCCTGTGCTGTGTAAATCTCTAATGTACAATTTCAGCCTTCTGTTTACCCAACGTCGTGATGTAACTGAAATATAGTTGAAACCAACGTTAAATCATATTCACTCACTCTCACTCCAATTTTCCCAAATATTATTCTCCAGGTATTTTTTTAAAGCTTGTATAATTCAGCAAAATTAAATGAATAACAAAGTTATTCAAAGATACGAACCCTGTGTTAGCACGAAGACATCTTCTATATTGCTGCGATGTGTGGATCTACTCTGATACTAATTGTTATTTATTTCATATTTAGGTGACATTGCAATGGAGGAGGCAACAGAGCAGCTAGGAGACATTGATATGGCTGACCCTTGGAACTTTGAATAATACATGGCTTCATTATCAGGAATGTGATTGGTCATTGTTATCAGGAATGTGATTGGTCATTGTTATCAGGAATGTGACTGGTCACTATGCTGTTAGCAGACACTGAATGATCTGATCAATGTGTCCACAATCAAGCTGTGAAGAATGAACATTAGAGAGATTGTTGTGCCTCACCGAATGAGATGTACTAAACATATCAATAGATCTCGTCAAGATTTCACAGTGAAATATAGGGATATTTAAACAGCCAATTTCCAAATTAAATATCGTAAGTGAACATCTTTCTTTCTCAAGATGGAAGCTATAGCTAATTTCTGGTGATCCAGTGAACTGAACAATGAACCGGTCACATATAGTCCGCATCAGCTTTTCGTCCATTTTTCGTGGAAAATGTGCAGGTGCGTGCAGTTCGAGTAGCCAAGTGTGTCGGCTGCAAAATGACTATATAATACAGCCACTGTGATTGGCCATCTTAGAACAGATGGAACAGTCGGTAATACTTGAACTGGGCTCTTTATATGCCACAGCGTGTGCCGGAGTATGGCGAAGGGCATAGCTGTGGCCTCGGCGACAATGTTGTTGTGCAAAGCTCACATTTGTTGCTCCATGTGTAGATTCAGGAAAACAGTGTGAACGTGTGAAAATTTCATTCTGTTGCATCCATTCATTTGGTACAAATTTGAAAGACGGTAAGTTGAATGTAGCATGTAGGGGGTTAGGACTTCTAATTTTGAGTTACATATTTGTATATATGTCAGTGTAATAAATGAATGCATTCTGAGAGTAAATGATTCCATAAATGCCTAGTTTATTGTCCAGCCCCTCTCCCTGGTCTTCCCAAAGTTGTACCTGGAATCTTTGAAGTCTTGCTATATTCCAAAACTGTTAGAAACTTCATGTAACGGTGTCCTTACTGTAAAATGAAGCTCTGATCGTTCTGGAATTATAGCGAGAAGGTTGGTAGGACATCCCGCTTGGAATAACAGCTTTTACCATATGGTACATGTTCAAATGTATTTTCCTTTCAGTCTCTTGGTCTTGGAATGAATGAAGTGAAGCATGAGTATAATTAGTTATATTTGTTTAGACTTGGAGAAAGTTGCTCCAGGAGCCCGTGTTTTTGGTAAATCTGTATCCATATCTTCATGTAAGAGATGTGTTAATCTGTATCCATATCTTCATGTAAGAGATGTGTTAATCTGTATCCATATCTTCATGTAAGAGATGTGTTTTTGTGTTCAGCCTAGTGTAAGTCCTCATGCACATTTACTTCACAGACTAATGCAGATCAGACCCGACCTTTCAGCCGAATTAAATGGCAAGGTGGGATATTCAATGAATCAAATTCTGCTGCCAATAAGCGGACTGTTTTCAGAGAGAGGAAGGACTAAGTTGTAATAGTTGGTTTGCACTATAATCTAACTTAATCCTTAGATAATACTATCTTAACGTAGGTCACCACATGAGCTTCAGTTATTATTTCTTAACATGGGACAGGGTATTTAACGTGTAACTATTCGTAACTGGTATAAATATGATAAATATGGATGATGGGATCTGATTTTTCTGCTATTACAAGAAAGGATACCCCTTACATTTATGATAATTTTGACAACTTCAGGTCAAAAACAGTCCAGTTATCAGTAGTTAAAAACCCGCCCCATGTTAATGAGTTTGGAAAGTGAGTGAGTAAATGAAGCACTGTGGAGGCACCTGGCAGTGGGGGCCATCGGTGCAAATGTCTTACCTTGAATATTGTGCACAAACTGGATAGTGACAGATTAACATTCATGGATTGCACCAGAATCTTTGCCAAAAATTTCTCTTCACATGAAATCACTTTCATCTAACATCTTTTGGATCAAATGAAATGCATGTGTTGCTTTGTTTTCTCCTACAGCCTTAGTAAGCTGGAATCTAATTGTAAAAACTGCTGTGCAGCAATGTGTTGTGCTGTCAAGCCCGCTGTGCGTGGAGAAGAGATGGAGAACAGCTGAGCAGAGAACACTGGTACTACTAAGGATTAGACCGTTCTCCATAAATCTGTTCTCCTTACAACTTGTCCATTCTGTGGGGAAATTGAGTGTGTATGGGGTATGATCAGTGTAAACTGATGGTAACTTGACCAATAAACCATTTATTATGGTCACTTGTTAAACCTTCTCTGTTTATTGTTGTATTTCCATTTTCACTTGAACCTAAATGTAAAACCATTCTCATCATATTGGGAGTCCTGTCTGATATTTTTCTCCGGTCAAAAACAACCTTTCATTAATTTTACGCATAAAACCTTGTACACAAGCACATATGAGCACTTTTTATGAGGGGCACTACAGAATTGGAATCTGTCCATCAAACTCCAAAATGGCCAAAATAATGAGTATGTTTTCTTTTCAAATTTAGTACCAGTATGTGAAATTCTTGTCACATGCCGTCACTTAGACTTTCGTTTTGTTCGAGTGCACTCCCATTTTTTTTTACCTCTTGGCTGAATGGTATTGTCATTTCGTACATTCGTCTCTCCATCCAACACAGCTTTAATCTTGTTACAAAGATATCTTCAGAACGACTTGCCCCAGAAACATCAAACCTGTTGTGTACATTCATATCCTTCTGTCCCAGAACGCTATCAAAATTGAGTCGTCTCGGTGTACATTTTCCAGAGTTATGCCCCTTCATTATGTGCAGCGTACATGCTACATCATTACTGAGATATCTTGAGAACGACTTGCCTCCTGGGGATTCACTCACTCACTTAAAATTGAGTCATCTTGGTATACATTTCCCAGTTATTCAGCATATGTTACATCATTGCTGACATATTTAAGAACGACTTGCCCCAGAAATAACAAACCTGTATACACACACATGCATATGCTTGTGCCCAGAATCGATATTGAAATTGAGTCGTCTCAGTCTACAATTGCCAGAGTAATGTCCCCTTGTTCGTCACAGCTTTCTCATTACCAAGAAATCTTTAGGACGAGTCTACATTTTTCAGAGCTATGCCCCTTTGTTATGTATATCATATGTTACAGCATATATGCTACATCATTACCGAGATATCTTGAGAATGACTTGTCCCAGGAACAACAAACGTTTATGCACATCCATATCCTTGTGCCCTAGAACCCTATTAAAATTGAGTCATCTTGGTGTACATTTCCCAGAGTTATGCCCCTTTGTTATGTTCAACATATGTTACATCATTACTGAGATACCTTGAGAATGACTTACCCCAGAAATATCAAACCTGGTGTGGACATCCATATTCTTGTGCCTCAGAAAATGATTAATAAACAAGAGATCACGGTCTTAAACTTTTAGATTTCTACTCAGATTTTTCAGGTATCGTAGCAACTTTTCCAAATTCATTCACAGTAACATCTGGTATACATCTTGATGGCTCCAGTACCCGGGGCAACATGACTTTTGTACTATGTCTGTTACACACAGTGGAAGATTAATTTTCCCAATGATGGCTGTACATGGCTAGTTACACAATCATGTACAGCTAATCATATAGTTAATATATCATTGCTTTGTGGCTCAAATATTGCTAAACGCGATGTTAAACACCAACTCACTCACTCAATATTATTAGTTACACGGTTTGTCAGTGACCCAATACAGGAATATATGGGGTCAGTAAAATTTATATTGGGCTTGAAAAACTGAAAAACCATGTAGAAACCGTGCTGACGCCGAACCCAATATAAATTTTACCGACTCCATATATTTCTGTATTGGGTCACATACAAACCGTGTAACGAATTTATCCTGCTGAAGGCCCTTTCTCAACGCACTAATGTACATAGGAAACATTGTGCGAGAAAGGATTTCTTGTGAACAAGTTTGGCCCTATGTTGTTGTGGCTCACAAAGCAAAACACTGCATGTGAAGTCATACATTTACAATATTCATTGGCGTAAATAATCACTGATTACGAGCTGCTCACAAAATGAATGCTATCTAATTTAGAACTACAGCTGCTGAAGCTTAACTTCATTGCAAATACTTGTTGTAAACTTCAAAATGCTTGAGTGATCGATGCAAAACAGCCGACATGAGAGCTTTTCGACAGGAGCTACTGTAAAGGGAGATGAGCTAGTTACTCACCCTTGAATTACAATCGACGGCAATGGATGGAAAAATATCAGGCGACCATGTGACCGTGATTGCTCATTTTCATTGAACGATTTTGTCTGAAGCGGGATAAATGAACATACAACCATATCATACTCTTAGTTAATCAACCACTATGACAGTAACCACAGAGCCGAGGGGCTTTCACATGCACAGCTTCATATCCATCGGGGTAACAAGAGTTCAATATGGATTATGGGGACATATGATCACACACGAGGACATTAGAATGAACAACCTAGACTTTGGTAACCATGGGGAATATGTAGATGTATGGAATATAATATAAGGATACAAATTTGCCATATAGCATGATCTTGTGTGCGACTTCATTGACCATCAACCTTTTAAATTAATAGGGCTTCCCTTGTCTGAAGGAGGTTTATACTTGGTGTAAGAACGCACAAGACAAAGCCTACAATAGCCTGTCTGAGCTCAACAATGCGTCTAGACGTGACCCTTTTCAGCTGCACAAAAGCCTCAACAAAAGCCTCAACAATACGTTCTTACACCAAGTATCGACCCTGAAGGATGTGTGTATACCCATAGCTTGATCACCATCCACATAATATAATTGAAGATATGTCCGAGAATAGACTGACTGACGGACAGACTGACACACAGAAAGACATGCCCCAAAAGGACAGACTGAAACACAGAGACCCGTCCCAAACGGACAGACTGAAACACAGAGAGACCCGTCCCAAACGGACAGACTGACACACAGAAAGACATGCCCCAAAAGGACAGACTGACACACAGAAAGACATGCCCCAAAAGGACAGACTGACACACAGAGAGACATACCCCAAAAGGACAGACTGACACACAGAAAGACATGCCCCAAAAGGACAGACTGACACACAGAAAGACATGCCCCAAAAGGACAGACTGACACACAGAAAGACATGCCCCAAAAGGACAGACTGACACACAGAGACCTGTCCCAAAAGGAGACTGACACACAGAAAGACATGCCCCAAAAGGACAGACTGACACACAGAAAGACATGCCCCAAAAGGACAGACTAACACACAGAGACATGCCCCAAAAGGACAGACTGACACACAGAAAGACCTGCCCCAAAAGGACAGACTGACACACAGAAAGACATGCCCCAAAAGGACAGACTGACACACAGAAAGACATGCCCCAAAAAGACAGACTGACATACAGAAAGACATGCCCCAAAAGGACAGACGGACACACAAACATGACCCAAAAGGAAGGGCTGACACACAGGACAGACTGACACCCACAAGGACATGCCCCAAAAGTACAGATGGACACAGAGAAAGACATGCCCCAGAAGGGCAGACTGACGCACAGAAAGACGTGCCCCAAAATGACAGACTGACGCACAGAAAGACATGCCCCAAAAGGGCAGACTGACGCACAGAAAGACATGCCCCAAAAGGGCAGACTGACGCACAGAAAGATATGCTCCAAAAGGGCACACTGACACACAGAAAGACATGCCCCAAAAGGGCACACTGACACACAGGAAGACATGCCCCAAAAGGGCACACTGACACACAGAAAGACATGCCCCAAAAGGGCACACTGACACACAGGAAGACTTGCCCCAAAAGGGCACACTGACACACAGGAAGACTTGCCCCAAAAGGGCACACTGACGCACAGAAAGACATGCCCCAAAATCAATAGGCTTCTCTTTGTCTGCCATTATTTTGAGGTAGATGAATCTTAAGTCCTATCAGGATTATAGCATAAATAAAACAATTTTCAATATTGGACATTAATGTGTTTTTTCTATATTCAAGTTCAGTACCACCAGTCCAATCCCTGAAACGGGAGATATCACACCTGAAGGCAATAAAAGCTAACAGACCAACTTCAAAATCAAGCTAATTAGAGCATTTCCACAAAGTGGATGCTCTTATGTTTTCATGAGAAACGTGAATATCTCTGGAACCGTTAAATACTTTCGGGTCAGACTTTGTGTGCTATCTCCTTAGGCCTGGGAAATTTGTCTGGTTGTGTTTTGATAGCCGCTGCTCACCACTAGGTGGCGTTGTAGTCAGAGCATAGGTGAACCTTTCTGTGATGATTTCGTCTGAGCAAGGATTTAAGACGGCTTGAAATCATGACATTTTGGTAAAATTGACATATGGAACACTGATATTCTCCTTTAAATTGCAGGCCTACACTATCAGCTAGGCCTACATAGTGTATATCTGTACATGTATGTTGTGCATTATAAAGTGGTTAATCTGAAGTGGTTGACTTATTGCATAATGCAATAACATAAGGAGAACTCTCAGGACGCATTTGGACCAAGGATGGTTCATCTCTACTCCGAATAGCTTTCTTCACTGCCCCAAAATGTCCACTTTCGCTACTACTCCTACTGATGACGTCAACAATGACGTTACAGATGCTTCGGACATGCCTCAACTCGGAATGTACACCTCGAGAGCTACAAAATGACACCTCACACGACGCATTCGGACTAAGGATAGTCCCTCTCTACACCAAACTCCCCCCACGCACCCACAAAATGTCCACTTTCGCTACTACTGGTACCGATGACGTCATCAATGACGTCACAGATGACGCGGACATCCCTCAAATCGGAA
>JAVTVY010036960.1:0-16047 GCA_036873755.1 Hanleya hanleyi
TGCGCACGACTTATCAATTATCTCGTGCGCACAACTTAACATTTATGCGCACGACTTAACAGTTATCTCAGGCACACGGCTTAACAGTTAATGCGTGCGCACGACTTAACAATTATCTCGTGTGCATGACATAACATTTAATGCGTGCGCTCAACTTAATAGTTATCTCGTGAGCACGACTGAAGAGTTTCCTCGTGCGCACGACTGACCAATTATCTCATGCGCACGAGATAATACGAAGAGTCTGTTGGCTGATTATCTCGTGCGCACGATTCAACAATTATCTCGTGCGCACAGTTTAACAGTTAATGCATGCGCACAACTTAACAGTTATCTCGTGCGCACGACTCAACATTTAATGCGTGCGCACGACTTAACAGTTATCTCGTGCACACGACTTAACAGTTTTCTCGTGCACACGACTTACCAATTATCTCGTGCGCACAGGATAATACGAATAGTCTATTGGCCGATGTTCTCGTGCGCACGACTTAACAATTATCTCGTGCCCACGACTTAAAATTTAATGCGTGCGCACGATTTAGTGAAAATAATAAATTGCGTGTCCCTTTAACGGCTCCGTAACTTTGTTATTCATTTAGCATCCCAACATATGATAGAATATAACAAGGATACAAGGTGGAGCTCTCATGTGTAGAGCAATATTGAAACGTATTTCCAAGGAATGCTTCGCTCATGTCGTAGAGATATAAGAAAGCGAAACATTTCTATAAATACATGTATTAGCCAACCAATTTTTTTAGGATTTACAATATAATGAAAAATATTTTGGAAATATGGATGTTTGAATTCTCCAAAATTATTTTGGGGTTGAATATTCATTATACTAGCCAGACATGTCATAATCTCCGGTCGTCCACTTTTCAAGCGACCTGCAGAGAGCCCATGTTGCCCTTGACACATTCACGTGCCCCTTACACAAGCAAACTGCTACCAATCATCACCACTCAGTAACTGGTTACCGGTTGGTGGAGTACTGATTGGTATTGGTCGGAAAGGTCCCCTTGCATTACCGTTCAATTGTCAAGATGGTGACCAATCAATAACCCAATAGTACCCAGGGGCCACCAATCAGTTACCAAACATTTCATTTGTCTTATAATCTATTTCTTACCAATCAGTTAGTGACCAGTAGTCAGAACTGCAAGGCACTACAAAACTGGGATCGTGGTGGCTACCAATCGGCTAGTTTGTGGTAGGTGTCATGGTATTGCAGTATAAAGTTAGACACTGAGGATATTTCTAGAATGATAGACCTGAGGTAAACATGTTTACGTTCTGTTGTATTCATGGAATTTTCTCGTAATCGTGACCGATTTATCGTAAGTGAATTATGTGAGTTATCCGTCTTGTGTTTTCTAGAAGATTCTGTGATTGCAAATGGCTGATCCGCGTACAGCCCGTATGACCCTGAGGGCTTTGTGCGTAGCGCCATCTGTACATGCATCGGGAGCCCCGTATGACCTGTGCGGAGCGCCATCTATACATATAGATCTTCATTGTATTCAATATTAAACATTCTTGAAGTTTCTGGAATGAGAAAGCACTTGTTTATCTGGGTTAATTATGTCGAACTTTCTCGTAGTTGTTGTAATCGTATCTGGGTTAAATCTTACGTCATTGTTGTACCGATGGAAGTTTCTTGATCTGATAGAATGATCTCGAATTCCCAATAAAGTATAAATTGCTCGAAGTTTAGAGATCGAGAAGGAGATTCGAACGGTTTCTATTGGGTGCAAACTTGACATTACCGTTACCGGAGATTATTGACTGAGATTATACTGACTGCTAGATTATATTCCTGTTGGATTACTCTTGTGTGACCGCTGTATTATCTACGTGATTGAACTGAAGGAAACTGGACAACAGCTGAGCGTTATTGACTGTGGAAATACAGGAACGCGATTTCTACACGTCACGAACTGTATAGAGATTTGTACGTTGGTACGAACTTCGAGAGACACACCGGTATAACATTGAACAGTAAGATTTTATTTGACGTTTGTTTGCTATATTGACCTAACTTAATTTGTATATGATTTTAGTATTGTAAATAAATATTTGTGTGTTTTATATTCGACTCCACAAATCTTTCTGTTGCGTTTTTCTATTATCGTATAGACGTAACATAGGTAACTGGAAAGAACCTGTCGTTTACTGCCACATGGTAACTGATTGGTGACTGCACGGTAATGTTTATTCGGGACTTCAAGGTACTAATCAGTATACCTACCTGGTACAGATTGGACACCCACTGGATCCTATGAAAGTTCTACTTATTGACTACCAAGCACTTAACAATCAGCTACCAAGCTGTTCCCGCTTGTTACCAACCAATTTTCTCACATTTGGTCACATATTGGTAACAATGTAGTAACATATCAATATCAGGTTGGTTACTGAGCAGTAACCAACCCAGTCTGCGTATCTATCAATACTTCTTGACCGCACGGTACTGGTGAGAAATGTGTCTTGCGTTACTGTTCAGTTGTCAAGTTGGTGACCAATCAGTCAATGAACAGTACCAAACGGTCACCAAAAATGTCATTTGTCGAATAACCTATTGGTTACAATCAGTACCTGACCAGTAGTCGTCAAGTCAGAACTACATGGTACTACAAAGTTGGATCGTGCTGGCTACCAATCGGCTACAAATTAGTTACTGGTAAGTAACTGAAAAAACCCTGTCATTTACTGCCACATGGTAGCTGACTGGTAATTACACGGTACTGTTCAGTCAACACTTCACAGTACTACGCTTAAAATGATGTGTGGTGGTTAACCGAGAATAACTCCCTCGGATACTCGAATTTGTATAGCTATTGTCCTGCCTATGATTAAAAATGCACAGCCGAGTTTGTGCTATTTGGTACGCTCTATTTTTGAATAAACAGGTTTCCGCGACAGGAACGTTTTGTAGGCCAGTCATACAGAATTATTCGTTCCGGACCAAATTCCATTTCACCTCCATTTTCAAATAATAATAACGATTATTTATTCCTCAATGTATCTTACATTAATTCTTAGTCTTTTTTAGTTTAATAATGTTCGAATGTGAAATCATACAGAATAGCATGATATTCCTGTTTTAAAAGTAACTTCTTTTAACGAGATACGTAATTGCAATGTAGTAAATCGATGTTGACGTAGAATATCTGTCCCTAATACGTATTCTATACATGCCTGGCTTCCAAGTTTGACATTCACCTAGATACCAAAATAAGAGGCCGAGAACACATCAATACATCTACCGGTACTGAGAGCGCAGATGTCATCTTTTCACTCGTCGACTGGCGCTCTCGTGCGCCAATCTGATTTTGGTGATCTGGCTGCATTTGCTTCCTCTCTTTGGAACTGCTTGGAAGCGTTGCCCAAGAACGCAGGAGATTCTGTCTGAAAGCCACACTCTCATAAGAAAGCCTACCAAGGGCATGATAGTAGTATATAGCCGTGATTTCGAGTCGCACTGACCTGGCGTCAGAATCTGGCGTCGAGGTCAAGTGCATTATAATACGGGCGAAAACCGGCAAAAGAGTGCGCCGTCTCAAAAAGGACGCCGTCTCGTGTGGAGGTCATGTGGAGGTCACGTGATGGTCAAGTGCATGGGGCATGTATTCCTCCGCAGTGATGTGGTCAGGCGGTGATGCGGTCTACCTCCGCGGACAGAAATTAGTCCCCAGACTTCAAATACGCTGCATGGACCGATTGGGTCGAGTGAGGTGTCAAAGTGAAGCGCTCCTCCAGGACCATACGAAATGCATGTACAGACTTGTATCTGGGGTTTTTGAACATGATAGGACATGTACTGAC
The DNA here is from genome assembly GCA_036873755.1 of Hanleya hanleyi. Taxonomy (NCBI): domain Eukaryota; kingdom Metazoa; phylum Mollusca; class Polyplacophora; order Lepidopleurida; family Hanleyidae; genus Hanleya; species Hanleya hanleyi. The sequence goes on from JAVTVY010036960.1 coordinate 3,832, forward strand.
CTGTCTGTGGGGGTTTTCCACAATGTCGTTCACCTTCGTGTCTTTTCGGTGAGGTCCGTGTCTTTTCGGGTATGTCCGTGTCTTTTCGGTGAGGTCCGCCATCTTCAGAACATGATAGGCCATGTACTGACCTGTCTGTGGGGTTTTTCCACAATGTCGTTCACCTTCGTGTCTCTTCGGTGACCTCCGTGTCTTTTCGTTGAGGTCCGTGTCTTTTCGGGTACGTCCGTGTCTTTTCGGGTACGTCCGTGTTTTTTCGGTGACATGCACGAGTGTGAACATGAAAGGATATATACTGACCTTTCTGTGTAGTCTGTGGGTTTTTTCCACAATGTCGTTCACTTCCGTGTCTCTTCGGTCACCTCCGTGTCATGGCTCTTCGGTCACCTCCGTGTCATGGCTCCGTGTCTCTTCGGTCACCTCCGTGTCATGGAAGCAAATGCAGCCAGATCACCAAAATCAGATTGGCGCACGAGAGCGTGCAACATTGTTGCACGTTCGCTACAATGTTGCGGCATCGTGAACACCTGGTCTGGTGCCTACGTGTCTGCGTGAGTGAGTGCACGTGCCGAACACCTGGCTCCCCGAATTTCAACAATGTTACACGTTTGCTACAATGTTGCGGCGACCGTGAACACCTGGTCTGGCGTCTGCGTGAGTGAGCTCACGTGCCGAACACCTGGCTCCCCGAGATCAAGGCATGTCCAGACTTGCTCTGGGTTGTACAGTTCTGCCATGCAGAGGACGGGTACTAGGAATGCATATTAAGTCTATAAACAAAGTGTATGGAAATAGATGTTTTGGGGTCTAGGTGGGCCACTAGTGGGTCGATGGAGTCGTATGAGGTATCAATGTGAAGCATTCGTGAAGGCCCATCCGACGGGCTGTCGGGTTGAAATATCGTCATTCTGCGCATGCCGTATGGAAATAGCCGTTTTGGGGTCTAGGTGGGCCACTAAAGGTCCGATTGGGTTGAATGAGGTATCAATGTGAAGCATATGTGAGGGGGCATCCGATGGGGTGGGTGTGGGGTTGAAATATCGTCATTCTGCGCATGCACGGTAGACCAAGTGTATGAAAATAGACGTGTTTGTGTCTAGGGGGTCCCTAATGGTCTGATGGGGTCGAGTGAGGTATCAATGTGAAACATTCGTGAAGGAGCATCCGACTGGGTGGATGTGACGTAAAACTGACGTCATTCTACGCATGCGCAGTATACCAAGTATATGGAAATAGACATTTTGGCGCCGACATGGGTCACTATTGGTCCGATGGAGTCGTATGAGGTCTTATTTTGAAGCTCTCGTGAGGGAACATCCACCTGGACTAGTGTATCGTTCGTTGTCAACATTATGCGCATGCGCAGGCAAGGTTCGTTCAGCCGATGTCCGTGGTAGATTCTCCTTGTCCGATTTCTTTGCCGTCACATTCTGATTGTTCTTAGGTTTGATAGTTGGAATAGCTGTTCTCTTTAGTTTTGGTTTGTACCCGAATTCAACTGCTGCGCTGTAGAGGTCCTCGAATGATGTCTTTCTGTCAAAATGTGCCGAGCAAATTATACGAGTACTAGCTCGGGCCCTCTTTCCACACCCTCGTGTTGCGTACAAATTTCGTCCAATTTGCAGCGATTTTCTCGTCTTTAGGCCACAAATGAATACTAACACCGTCATCTGTAGTAAAACTGCAACCTCCCACTACACAACGTCGCGGCATATTTAACAAATGATGCCCCGATACTCCGAAAATCTCCAGAAATCAGCAGCTACCTATGACTGTGGTATACGGCTTTAACATAGAGAATACAAGACGGCTGTCCCTCCGTGACGTCACAGCTGGAATTGACAGGAGAGCGATTTTTACCTTTCAAACGGCAATATCTCGCCAACCAGACGGCACAAAATTATGAAAAAATATCATTATTTTCAGAATGGAATGGACTATTTTTATATATTTTTGACCTCAGATCGTTTGGGTTGACCTTTCAATAAACATGTAATTTTGTCATTTACGCCTCGCCAGAGTAATTCTGAGCGCGGACGTCACAGGAAGCATGGTACAGGTATGTGTATAGATATTTCCAGCATACGCCCTACTTCGGCTTGTAGGAGACTATAGATCGTGAATCCTATATATTATCCGATTATCTTACGCTTTTGTACATTATAGTATAGTAATATAGGTTTTCCATCGACTAATCCGCAACCAACATTAAATGTAGTTCCCAGTTCGCGGATAGAGCGGCGTACGACGGCAACACGGCCAATGTGTCAGATATCACTCCGCCTCACGATTCTCTCGCACCTTGAAAAAAAACAATTTCCTCACGATTGAAGATTCGCGATCAAGAACGGATCGCGCATGGGTAAACGATTCAAAAACGATATCGCGAGAGAATGTTTTTTTTCAGAAAAGGTTCAATCGTTTTTTCTCATTTTTTTCTCGATATCCTCGCGACTGATTCACGAATGATCGTTTTTCCATCGAGAAACGTTTTTCCATCGAGAAAATTGAAGAAAAATCGCGACTGAAGAAAAAACGAATAATGGAAACGATCCCTTACACGACAATCATCCAGTGAGTGACATCTATCGGCGCCATTGGCCCATGATCCGGCACTGTTTCGACCGTCATCGCCCCATTCAAGATATCTACAATTTCCGACTGACCGACCTCGCCTGTTTACACAGCTACGTGGAAGCCATCTTCAATGACCAAGCTACGTCCTTCAAATTAAATCTGGCGTTTGGTTATGTGCTGCAGCATAAGGTGACAGACCAAGTCCGATACTTTTACCCGAGCAGTAACACCCGGGTATTTGACCAATCGTTTACCATCACGGATAACTTTGTCCTTTGTATTCCTCCGCGGTGATGCGGTCATGTCTGGCGGTGATGCGGTCGCGGGAAAAAAGCTTCCGCGGAGAAAAAGTAGTCCCCAGACTTCAAATACGCTGCATTGTCCGATTGGGTCGTATGAGGTATCAATGCGAAGCATTCGTGAAGGGGCATCTGATGGGCTGGGTGCGGGGTTTTAATATGGCGCCATTTTGCGCATGCGCGGTGGAGAAAGGGTATGGGAATAGACGTTTTTGGGTCTAGGGGAGCCACTAATGGTCCAATTGGGTCATATGAGGTATCAATGTGAAGCCTATGTGAGGGGGCATCCGACGGGTGGGTGTGGGGTTGGAATATCGGCATTCTGCGCATGCACAGTAGACCAAGGGTATGGAAATAGACGTTTTGAAATCTAGGGGAGCCACTATTGGTCCGATTGGGTCGAGTGAGGTATCAATGTGAAACCTATGTGAGGGGGCATCCGATGGGCTGGGAGTGGGGTTGAAATATCGGCATTCTGCGCATGCGCAGTAGACAAAGATTATAGAAATAGACGTTTTGGGATCTAGGGGAGCCCCTAATGGACCGATGGAGCCGTCTTAACGCATGGACGCACTAACGACGGTGAGTGAGTGAGTGAGTGGGATCCTACTGGACTAATGGTTCCTCCGTTTTCATCATTTTGCGCATGCGCAGTCTGGCCATAGTATAGAAAGCAGGCATTTTGGGGATTCGTGGAGGTTTGTTGAGTGGTTGACCATCCCTGGTCAAATGGATCGTGTCGGGTATCAGTGTGAAGCTCTCGAATGGCTGTCACCCGTCAAGGCCTTACGCCTTAACGCCTGTCTCAACGACTTAAAGCCCTAGCATACCGCCTTGACTCCATGATACAGACAGATGAGAGAACAACAACAACAACAACAAGGATGAGAGAACAACAACAACAGCAGGTTTTTTCATATAGTTTATTTTCCCCTCCATCATAACATACCCACGCTGGGGGAGCCGCGTTGGGTAGATTTACAATTCAAGAAGTCTCTTGTCCAATCAGAGGCCGCCATTTGGCATTGCATCTGCCATAGTTGTTCTTGTCCGTTAGATGTATTCTCAGCTGCTCTTGTCCAATCAGAAGTCGCCGTTTCAGAAAGTTCCATCTTTGCTCGGTGTGACCTAATATGATTCTTACTCATTCATTCATCCGCCTCAGATACTTGTTTGCGCATTCTGAGTATCTATCAGTGCATGGGTGAATACATTCTTGGAACTCATGGAGAGGCTTTCACAACATCTTTGAGGCGTCCGCAACGCCCGTCTTAACGCATAGACGCACTAACGACGGTGAGTGAGTGAGTGAGTGTGTGAGTGTGTGAGTGAGTGAGTCTTCCGGTTCCGGTCACGTGACAGTAAACATGGAAAAACCCGTATGTAAGATGAGGACCCGGATGCAAAACCACAGTACCCAGGGAAGTGACCTTTGACCCTGCTCTACTCGGAAGTGACGTCATCTTACGCAGAGACACACACACACATACCCGGTGCATCCCCCACACACACACACACTACCACACACCACCAACGCCAACGTGGTGGTAGCTCCCATGTGGCAGAGCTCTTGGATCGGAGCTCTTGGAACTCAAAGCTTGTGGAGCTCAGAGCTCGGATATGACGTCATCGCATGCATGCGCGCGTACCTGTGGTGCACCCTGTACCCTATAGCCCGTAGGGAATAGGGTACACCAGGGTGCGGATGCACCACAGGTACGCGCGTATGCATGCGATGACGTCATATCCGAGCTCTGAGCTCCACGAGCTTTGAGCTCCAAGAGCTCCGATCCAAGAGCTCTGCCACACGGGAGCTACCACCACCACCGGGCGTTGACGCCCGTCAACGCCCGGTGGTGGCGTTGGTGGTGTGTGGTAGTGTGTGTGTGTGTGGGTGGGTGCACCGGGTATGTGTGTGTGTCTCTGCGTACGATGACGTCACTTCCGAGTAGCGCAGGGTCAAAGGTCACTTCCCTGGGTACTGTGGTTTTACATCCGGGTCCTCATCTTACATCCGGGGTTTTCAATGTTTACTGTCACGTGACCGGAACCGGAAGACTCACTCACTCACACACTCACACACTCACTCACTCACTCACCGTCGTTAGTGCGTCCATGCGTTAAGGCGGGCGTTGGGGACGCCTCAAAGATGTTGTGAAAGCCTCTCCGAGTTCCAAGAGCTCCGGAGCTCCGAACTCCAAGAGCTCCGAGCACACCGAGCAAAGATGGAACTTTCTGAAACGGCGACTTCTGATTGAACAAGAGCAGCTGAGAATACATCTAACGGACAAGAACAACTATGGCAGATGCAATGCTAAATGGCGGCCTCTGATTGGACAAGAGACTTCTTGAATTGCGGCTCCCCCAGCGTGGGTATGTTATGATGGAGGGGAAAATAAACAATATGAAAAAACCTGCTGTTGTTGTTGTTCTCTCATCCTTGTTGTTGTTGTTCTCTCATCTGTCTGTATCATGGCGTCAAGGCGTTATGCTAGGGCTCTAGGTCGTTGAGACAAGCGTTAAGGCGTAAGGCCTTGACGGGTGACAGCCATTCGAGAGCTTCCCACTGATACCCGACACGATCCATTTGACCAGGAATGGTCAACCACTCAACACACCTCCACGAATCCCCAAAATGGCTGCTTTCTATACTACGGCCAGACTGCGCATGTGCAAAATGATGAAAACGGAGGAACCATTAGTCCAGTCGGATCCCACTCACTCACTCACTCACTCACCGTCGTTAGTGCGTCCATGCGTTAAGACGGGCGTTGTGGACGACTCACCGGCGTTGTGCACGCTTCACTCACTCACTCACACTCACACACACACTCACTCACTCACTCACTCACACTCACATGTAACTCTACCAGGTAGTTGGATGGAAAAATAGGCCGTTATCTACTCCAAATGCACCCCATCGCACCTCCGAAACACCCCCGCTTTCGCTACTACTCTCACTGAGGACGTCACCAGTGACGTCACAGGTGACGTGGACATCCCTTCAAGTCGTGGTCTACACCCCGAGAGCTACAAAATAACACTTCCCTAGACTCATTCGGACCAATAGTGGTCCATATCGGCCTCAAAATGTCTATTTCCATACTACGGCCTGCCTGCGCACGCGAAGAATGACGATATTCCTAACACTCATGCACCCAGGGGATGCGCCCTCACCTATGCATCACATTGATACCTCACTCGACTCAATAAGACCATTAGTGACCCACCTAGACCCCAAAACGTTCCTTCCAATGCACTTTTCCCACAATTCCTTGTCTGCGCATGCGCCGAATGTCGACAACGGTCGATACACTAGTTCAGGCGGATGCCCCCTCACGTAGGCTTCACATTGATACCTCACTCGACCCCATCGGCCCACTAGCGACTCCCTCGATCCCAAAACGTCTATTTCAATACCCTTTTCCCACAATTCCCTGTCTGCGCATGCGCAGAATGTCGAACACGGACGACACGCTAGTCCAGGCGGATGCTGCCTCATGACTGCTTTACATTGATACCTCACTCAACTCCACTGGACCATTAGTGGTCCACCTAGACCCCAAAACGTCTATTTCCATAGATTTTGTCTACTGCGCATGCGCAGAATGACGTTAGTTCCACGTCATACTAGTCCAGGCGGATGCCCCCTCACATAGGCTTCACATTGATACCTCAGTCGACTCCATCGGACCATCAGTGGCTCCCCTCGACCCCAAAACGTCTATTTTCATACCCTTTTCCCACAATTCCCTGTCTGCGCATGCGCAGAATGGTGACAACGGCCGAGACACTAGTTCAGGCGGATGCCCCCTCACATAGGTTTCACATTGATACCTCACTCGACCCAATCGGACCAATAGTGGCTCCCCTAGATCCCAAAACGTCTATTTCATACCCTTGGTCTACTGCGCATGCGCAGAATACCGATATTCCAGCCCCACACCCACCCGTCGGATGCCCCCTCACATAGGCTTCACATTGATACCTCATATGACACAATTGGACCATTAGTGGCTCCCCTAGACCCCAAGACGTCTATTCCCATACCCTTTCTCCACCGCGCATGCGCAGAATTGCGCTATTTCAACCCCAGCCCATCAGATGCCCCTTCACGAATGCTTCACATTGATACCTCATACGATCCAATCGGACCATGCAGCGTATTTGAAGTCTGGGACTACTTTTTCTCCGGGGAAGCTTCCAGACATGACCGCATCACCGCGGAGGAATACAAAGGTCAAAGGTTGCCAGACCTATAGTGGTCAAAACTTGGCACCCAGCCAATACTGATGCAATCCAGAACATGTCAGTACATGCCTTTATCACGTGATCGCCACATGACCTTGACCTAGTTTCAGTAGACACTACTACTGGCGTTTAGCAATATTTCAGCTAAACGCGACGTTAAACCTTAACTCTCTCTCTCTCTCTCTCTCTCTCTCGCTCTCTCTCTCTCTCTCTCTATAAAGGTTAACTTTTGCAACACATGATGGTCACTATTGCTATAGATATGAAGAAGCGACAACATATGGCATAATACATACAATAGATCGGTTCTAGTCGATGACATTGGGCAGTTTAGCTAGGATTTGGCACTCAATAAGGTGCAATAAAAAATATTACACATAAAAGAAAGTTTTGACTAGCGTAATATATATTATCTTCCCGCATTCTCTGAGCAATTCTCAGCCAATTGGCCATACGGTTCTTGAATACCGGCATTTCGGAGAAGTGTATTTGCTTCGATGCGAAAATAGCACATGCATTAGGATAGATTAACTATAGATGCCAACTGTTAACATGCAATACCGTCATGAATTTTTTTCCAGTTGTGGGATGCTACCCAAACGATACCCAGGCGATGGTATTTGGGCCCAAGGATCCCCAAGTGAATGTGAAGCGGTGTGTCAACCACTGCAGACAGGAGGAGTTCCAGTATGCCGGGATGCAGGTACATGCCGGTTCATTGTCTTGTATCCAATTCAAAGAAGAGAGCATACAACATTACCAATTTGTATTGCCTACTGTCCCTACCATAAAATACGTGTATCACGAACCCAGCCACACACAATAGACATTGCGAGACAACGAGTTCATTTGAATCTTCAGCGTGATCTACAATTCGTCACCCCCAAGACAAACTATATTTGGATTTTGGAGGTTTTATTTATAGATTTCGTGTTTATCCATATGTATATATAATCATTGTGGAAGAGTTTCTGAGTTTGGTTGTTCATTTTGAAGGACGCTTCTGGTTACGCACTTTCATTTGCGCGTTAGTATGAGCCTCAGTTTGCTCTTCTGGGAACGTAGGTTGCGGTCACGAGACTGCAGGTCAGATGTCAGTGTCCGGGCTGGGTTAAATCATAGCAAGCGGACACTCATATCTGGAGCACCACCGTTTCTCTTACACCGGCACTGATAATATAATACCCTGTATACATACCCTGTATCATTAGAACATGATATACACCTATAGCCTGTACCATGGTATAGCAAAACAAACATGAATCGTGCAAAGCACTGTGAACCCCTCGGCCATCGGCGTATTTAAATAGTGTATTGTTTAAGGAATGTGCATCTGGTGGCAATACGCAGTTTGTGATAATGATTTACCGACCAAACTGCTGATCATTGACGATGCATGTGTGACCGAAGTTTGCGGCTCCCAGGCATAGTCATTCTTGAAATATAGCTGTAACAAGGGAACAGATAAACGGACGTACATACATGATGACAATACCCCAAAGCCAATTTAGCAGTAGCCCATGATCAGATATGTGTCTAGTGTAAGCTCAGTAAGCCTTGCCCATATCATTCTTGAGATATGGTGGTAAAAAGGCAATTGATGACGAGTCAGTCAACTTTGACATGACCGCATGCATATGTGAGCCAAGTATGGTGTTCCTAGACATAGTCAGTACTGAGATAGGGTGATAACTGGAAAACAGGCTGACGTATGTACACGATGACAATACACCAAAGCCAATTTTAGTAGTAGCCCATCACCAGATGTGTGTCTGGTATAAGTTTAGTGAACATAGACATTATCATTCTTGAGATATGGTCGTAAGAAGCAATTTATTACAAAGTCGACATAATTTGTCTTGGCGACCTAGAAAAACTGGATCAATCTCACAGATTTTCAATCAGCTTTTGCTCTGTGACCATATGTATGTGTGATATAAGTTTGGTGTTACTAGGCAACGTCATTCCTGAGTGTTACTAGGCATAGTCATTCCTGAGATATGGAACTAACGAGAAACCGGAAGCGGACGGACGGAAGGATTTCCCGACGGACGGACGGACGGAGGGACAGACAGACAGAAGTACATGATGACGACAATATCCCAAGGTCAATTTTGGCGGAGGGGTAGAAAGGTGATGTTATCTTGGGTGCATATATCGGGTACCTCATAACCTACATGTACTGGGGCCTTCGGTGGCTGAGTGGTCTAAGACGTTTCGCTGGTGATCGCTAGCCTCACACCAGTAGTAGCGTTAGCGTAAATTGAGCCGCATTTCACCCGGATGTAGAGGTCATTTGTGGCGGTCACGTGGCGGGAGGAGAGGTCACGGGGAGTATAGTTCCGGCAGAAGGACCAAAAGCTACCTCCAATCCAGGAGAGTTCCAATTGTTGGAGGGGATGTATTCAGGATGTATTCATCCGCAGTGATGCGGTATGGCCGCGGTTTTGGCGGTGATTCGGTCTCGGGAAAAAGCTTCCGCGGAGAAAAAGTAGTCCCTAGATAAAATGGTCCGATGGGGTCGAGTGAGGTATCAAAGTTAAGCTTATGTGAAGGGGCATCTGATGGGCTGGGTGTGGGGTTGACCTATCGGCCTTCTGCGCATGCGCGGTGGCCGAAGGGTATGAAAATAGCCGTGTTGGAGCTAGGGGAGTCCCTAATGGTCCAATGGGGTCGAGTGAGGTATCAAGGTTAAGCTTATGTGAAGGGGCATCTGATGGGCTGGGTGTGGGGTTGAACTATCGGCATTCTGCGCATGCGCGGTGGCCCAAGGGTATGAAAATAGCCGTGTTGGGAGCTAGGGGAGCCCCTAATGGGCCGATGGAGTTGTATGAGGTATCCATGTGAAGCCTAGGTGAAGGGGCATCTGATGGGTTGGGTGTGCGGTAGGAATATCATTCTGCGCAGGCGCAGACGCAATGCGGAGCTCTCGTCCAATCAGAAGCGAGTATTTCAAATCCGTCACACAGCACTCGTCCAGTCAGAAGCGAGTATTTTGACCCGGTGCATTATGGGGCATATCCAAGATGGCGGCACGTATGTTCAAGATGGCGGCACATCCGGTGTCGAAAACTGGTCATTTTGTCGGGATGTGGTCACCTAGTGTCGAAAACTGGACCCTGTATGGGTCCCGCTCTACGTCTTGGGGTCTGGCCGTAGTATACCAATAGACGTGTTGGGGTGTAGGTGGGCCCCTAGTGGGTCGATGGGATCGAGTGAGGTATCCATGTGAAGCCTAGGTGAGGGAGTTACACTAGGGTGTCGTTTCCATTCTGCTGCGCAGGTCACGTGGGGGTTGTGACGTCACTTCCGGGTTTTTCACTAAAACTACCTCCAAACATAGAAGAGTTCCAAATGTTTCCCCTTAGACGTCCGGATGGTCAACCGCCGGGACCTTTTCCCGCCCCGCCCCGCCCCGCCCCGCCCCGCCCCGGCCGCAGCGCGCGCGCGCGTCATCACCGGCAGTGCTCGCGCGCGCGCGCGGACTATTATACAATCGGATAGCGGTTGTCGTGAATAACAACAAGTTCAGCAATGTTTATATATTTTATTATCCCCAATGTTACATCACACCCAGGCTGGGGGAACCGCCCTGGGTATGTTTAGTATGTTCACAGCAAAACAAACTGAAATATCAAACATCCTGTTTTATTATTTAACGCACCGTCACCTTAGGTACAAGGGTTTACTGAGCTGAATTCAACGATCAGCATGTAGACATAGAGAGTATGTGCGGCATGTTATGGTATTCATCAGTGCGCGGGTGACGCATTCAACCGATGGCGGTGGTCGGTCAGCTTGGTCAGGAAAAACGTGATATTGGTTACCCTCTCTACCACCCATTGTATGTTGGGGCGTTGACGATGTGCCCATCTCAAGGGTTCCACGGTGTCCAGTATCTCCAGCATCGTCTCTAGTGACCCCCGGTTAATGATAGTGAACGGCTGGTCAGACACATAGATATTATTGCCGGGATAAGAATACCGTAACTGGTCCGTCTTTTTGTGACGTAAGATGTATCCGAAAGCGACATTCAATTTGAAGGCCGTAGTTTGATCTTTGAAGATGGCTTCCACGTAGCTGCGTAGACAGGTGCGGTTGGTCAGTGGAAAATTGTAAATATCTTGAATAGGGCCATGACGGTGGAAACAGTGCCGTGTCATGGACCAATGGCGCCGATCGATGTCACTCACTGGATGTTTGTCCTGTAAGAGATCGCCCAGAAAATGTTCGATGTTGTCAGGCGTATGACTCGAAACCGTAACGCTGGGGTCCGGCTGGATATCCAGGCTCTTCTGAACTGTGGGTATAGGCGGGCTCTCCTTCATCGCATCACCATTGGCGTTCGTCTCCCGGGCTTATCTTCACTGGCTCTGACCTTCCGCGGCTCCTCTTCAGTAGGAAGTTGTCGCCCAAACCGTAGAGACGGACCATGAATCAACCGTTGGTGTCGCAGCAACTGACTGTGTCGTTTGAAGCGTTGACCACAATCCTCGCATGGACGCTTGCGTGGCCCATGAATTGAACGTTCGTGGCGCAGTAACTGATCCTCCCCATTAAATGACCCTGCGCAGGTTATACAAGTATACCGTGAATCGTTGTGGGTGCAGGCCTCGTGGCGTCGTAAATTATCTAGACGAGTAAACTGCCTCTGACAAGTTGTGCAAGTGAACATCTTGGTGGAATCGCCCAGAAAATGTTCGATGTTGTCAGGCGTATGACTCTGTACCGGGGCATGAATCGACCGTTGGTGTCGCAGCAACTGACTGCGTCGTTTGAAGAGTTGACCACAATCCTCGCATGGACGCTTGGGTGGCCCATGAATTGAACGTTCGTGGCGCATTAACTGATCCTCCCGATTAAATGACCGTGCGCAGGTTATACAAGTATATAGTGTACCGTTGTGAATGGAGGCCTCGTGGCGTCGTAAATCTTTTGGGCGAGTAAACTGCTTCTGGCAAGTTGTGCAAGTGAACATCTTGGTGGTTGACAGAGTGTCTGATGAAACGGCAAGGCCGCTTCCCTTTTATAGCACGCTAGCTGGTGATCTATTTTTAGCACACTCAGTTCAGCTATCCCCAAGTCGAGG
>JAVTVY010036961.1:0-16836 GCA_036873755.1 Hanleya hanleyi
AAATTTGTTATTTTAATACGATCCGATGCTCATGGTCGCCAGTGGCGGTTTTACTGAGCAGCATGTTATACATGTATAGCCAGGTCATCGTATTGGGAAAGAGACGTGTTATCTGACCAACAGACGTTAAAGTATAGGGTGCCCTACCAGATTCTCAGCAATCCAGGTATATTAGTAGCTGAAATACAGTTTCATGTATCGCTTTCAACCAGTTAATAGTGATGAAGGCCACAATGGGACTGGTTTTCGACTATCACCGATATCAGAAGCAAATCAACTAGAAGTCTCTGAAACCTTAGATTAGAGTAACCAGAAGGAATTGGCCCCCAGTCTCCTTGCTTATAACACATGAGGTGACGCAGATGCGCAGTAAAATTGTACGTGGTTTGTTTGCTCAGATTCAAAAGAAAAATGGAGTGATGCACAAAGGCAGATGAGCTGATGCTTGAATGAAGCCCGTTCTACACGGGCAAGTTTTCCTTGACAATTTTTTTCCTGAACAAGGACACTTCACCTTGTAGATTGCGAACGAGAAAAACTGTCAAATGTTTGATGTTTGCGCGTCTTTCATGCCGCTAATCAACTTCTGGTGTTTCTTGAAAGTGAGAGCACCAGGTGGATTTCCGTCGTTCATGGTAACGCTGGCCCCACGACGAGAGAAAACTGTTGCTTATCTACATTATCTACGTTATTTATCCATACTTGGCAAGGAAAACATTTTCCCGTGTAGAATGGGCTTTCTAATACTTATAGCCTATGAAATGCACAACATTGATCTCGCCCATGACCCCGCCCCCCCCGCCCCCCGGGCCGACTCAGCATCTCGTTGTTCGTGAGTCTTCGGGGGTAGGCGGTTTGACGAATGCCAATGTCGTCTAGCTAATCTAATCTACTGTTATATACTTCAAGTTGATTTGCTCCTGCATGTGCTGTACATTTTCTTGTACTCGCCGTAACGGTAGGCGTGAGATTATTATATGATACTAGCTGTGTAAATACAATTGGTATATTTCGATCCACTGTAAATAGCTAGTATCGTATGAGGTGGGTGGATATGCAGTAGTGAGATGGATATGTCTGACATATATTTGGGATGGTGAAATTCTCCCAATGTCTCATGTAGTTTGAATGTGGTATCTTTCAGTCGTGTCATCATGTAATGTGAATTAATGAATAAACTATGTTGTTATGGAGTTTAAAACCGATTTGATTTTCTACAACTCCGATACAAGTGTACATGTATTGCGCCCCAATCGTGTATTTAACGAGTGACCTCCTCTCTTTATTCGCACCTGCAGATCAGCATAAAACAGATTTAGCATAATCATTCCATTCCACTCGCCATACTTGGGCAGATGTACGAAACAACCATGTATTTACATGGACGTTATTGAGGAAGATCAGAGTGAGAGGAGATAATTCAATTTTTATTTCATTTTGAGAAACTATAACTAGCACTATCATATTAAAGCAATCTTGTGCAAGTATTTTTAGACAAAGACGGGTAGTTAATTATATTAGAGACATAGCAATAACGTCATCCAACCGGAATTAGCTTATTTTCTCCGGAACCCCAAAAAAGTGTAAGAGTAAATGTTTAACTATACTCGCTATGAACATCGAAACAAGGGGACACAACTATGTTAACAATAATATATGTGATTTAAAAAATAGAAAAAACCCACGAACCAAATATAGAATAAAATAAATACATTATTAATTAATTGATTATACGCCATTCTATCATAATATACTTCAACAAGCCCCTCGTCAATGGAAGTGAAGTCATCGCCGGAAGTGAGATCTTTGCCAGATATTATTTTATCGCCGGAAGCGACGTCATCGCACGCATGTTCGACTGGCGGTGCCGCCTAAACCCTACAAATTGTAGGCTGTAGGGCAGTAGTATATAAAAGTTAAATTCCCGCTCTTTTATGCAAATGAGATGACGTCATCGATGACGTCACAGAGCTCTCAGCCAATCAGAAGCGAGTATTTTGACCGGGTGCATTATGGGACATATCCAAGATGGCGGCGTCTGCCTTCTGATTCAAGATGGCGGCACGTCCGGTGTCATCTCCGGCAATGTCCGGCCCTCTCCGGGACAATAGGTAGCCTTTATCTGCCCTTCCGAAGCATCAATGGCCTGTACAGGGTCCCCGACAATATTGGCATCTATTTGCCCATGTTAAATGACAAGTGGGGAACCCTCGGTTTCTTCATACAGTGGCAGAAGGTAAAGCGTCCTACTGTGAATTGAACCCGGGTCGCTTTATCAAGAGGCAGACACGTTATCCATTAGGCTACGAGTCATATGATACAAACCAACGTTGAAAATAGCATATATATATTTACTATATGGCCCATACTAGCCCACTGGCCTATACGGGGAATACCTAAATAGACGTTTTGTGACCTAGGTGGGTCCCTAGTGGACCGATGGAGTCGAGTGAGGTATCAAAGTGAAGCATTCGTGAAGGGGCATCTGATGGCCTGGGTGTGGGGTTGAAATAGCGTCATTCTGCGCATGCGCGGTGGCCAAAGGGTATGAAAATAGACGTTTTGGAGCTAGGGGAGCCACTAATGGTCCAATGGGGTCATATGAGGTATCAATGTGAAGCATTCGTGAAGGGGCATCTGATGGGGTGGGTGTGGGGTTGAAATATCGGCATTCTGCGCATGCGCGGTGGCCAAAGGCTATGAAAATAGACGTTTTGGAGCTAGGGGAGCCACTAATGGTCCAATGGGGTCGAGTGAGGTATCAAAGCTAGTGAAGCATTCGTGAAGGAGCATCTGACTGGACTAGCGGCTCGGGCGTTGTCATCATTCTGCGCATGCGCGGTAGACCAAGGGTATGGAAATAGACGTTTTGGCATCTAGGGGAGCCCCTAATGGGCCGATGGAGTCGTATGAGGTATCAATGTGAAACCTATGTGAAGGGGCATCCAGTCATGGGTGGGTGCATGTAAAATTTTTCGTGAAAAAAAAAACGGAACACGGACTTTATCGAAAAATCCTGGAAAATGCCTATATGGGGTATGGGGGGTATATAGGTCGCCGGGCTTAACGGGGCCTGCCTATCAATAGAGTTATCTCCCCCTAGATCCAGGGTGGGTGTATGTAATTTTTTTCCTGAAAAAATACGGAACACGGACTTTATCGAAAAATCCGGAAAATGCCTATATGGGGTATGGGGGGTATAGGACCATCCTGGGAAACCTACTTCTCGACATTTGCGGTATAGGTTGTGGGGGTCTCGTTTTCTTAGTCTCGTCAAGACAAACATGATAGGAAGTGTCGCGGAGCGAATCGTTGAAATTTTTGGAAAAAGTTCAGGGAGACCCATATAGTCCCATACTAGGGGTATAGGACCCATGTTTGCCCCACTGGGAAACCTACTTCCATACATTTGTGGTATGGTTGTTTGGATTCGTTTTCTTAGTCTCGTCAAGACAAACATGATAGGAAGTGTCGCGGAGCGAATCGTTGAAAGTTTTGGAAAAAGTTCAGGGAGACCCATATAGTCCCATACTAGGGGTATAGGACCAATGTTTGCCCCACTGGGAAACCTACTTCTAGACATTTGCGGTATAGGTTGTGGGGTCTCGTTTTCTTAGTCTCGTCAAGACAAACATGATAGGAAGTGTCCCGGCACGAAACGGTGACATTTTTGGAAAAAAGTTCAGGGAGACCCATATAGACCCATATAGTCCCATACTGGGGGTATAGGACCAATGTTTGTCCCACTGGGAAACCTACTTCTATACATTTGCGGTATGGTTGTTTGGATTTGGTTTCTTAGTCTCGTCAAGACAAACATGATAGGAAGTGTCCCGGCACGAAACGGTGAAATTTTTGAAAAAGTTCAGGGAGACCCATATAGACCCATATAGTCCCATACTGGGGTATAGGACCAATGTTTGTCCCACTGGGAAACCTACTTCTATACATTTGCGGTATGCTTGTTTGGATTTGTTTTCTTAGTCTCGTCAAGACAAACATGATAGGAAGTGTCCCGGCACGAAACGTTGAAATTTTTGAAAAATGTTCGAGGTCTGTCTATAGCCCCATATAGACCCATGTACTGGGATATAAGACCAATGTATTTATAAATCAATACGGGGTGGACATGTTGGAGTCTAGGTGAGTCCCTGTTGGTCCAATTGTGTCGTATGAGGTCTTATTTTGAAGCTCTCATGCAGGAGCACTTGACTACACTAATGGTTCGTACGTTGTCAATAGTCTGCGCATGCGCAGCCTGGCCGTAGTAGAGAAAGCATGCATTTTTGGGTGTGTGTGTGTGGGTGTGTTTGGGTTAGAGATGGGCTATTCACGGTTCGAATGGGTCGTGTGAGGTATCCATGTGAAGCCTATGTAATGGAGCATCTGATGGCGTGGATGTGGGGTAGAAATAGGATCATTCTGCGCACGAGCGGTAGCCAAAGGGTATGGAAATAGACGTTTTTGTGGTCTAGGCGAGCCCCTCATGGGCCTATTGTGTCGAGTGAGGTATCGATGTGAATGATAGGTGGGGGAGCATCCACCTGGACTAACATTCACGTGGTTTGGTGGGTCTGCGCAAGTGTGTGACGTCACTTCCGGTTTTTTTCAGAATGCTCAATCACTACCTCCAACTTTCCCGGGCCGCACCTTGCCCCGGCCCGGCCGCAGCGCACGCGCGGGTTCTCCGGCCGCAGCGCGCGCGCGCGCGTCATCACCGGAAGTGCGTGGGTGCATGTCGGGTCAAAAGGTCAAAGGTCACATCTAGGTCAAAAGGTCCAAAGGTCTCCCTTTCGGCAAGGTTCGAAGTTGCGGCATCGATAGTCAGAGCTTGAACCCCAAAAGGGAATTGTAAATTAACCTGGGAAGGATGGGCAGTTCCATTTGGACCAATCAGCGGTCGAGAAAAAAGAGCCAATGAGCGATCGATAAAAGAACCAATGGACGGGTACTAGGTACACGTCTGCGCCTCCATCCGGGTACTGGGATGCTTTCGCCTACGTCCGCGCCTACATCCGGGTTCCTTGTACACCCGGGTAATGTTTTCTGGGCATGGATGGGTTAGATTTGGCTCCATTCTAGGCCACTGATTGGCTATTCATGGACATGCTCATATAGAAAACACACAAGACAGGGTTTTTTGGTGAGATCTCATTTTGGTTTTTATTCAGTAACAACAA
Source organism: Hanleya hanleyi (assembly GCA_036873755.1). NCBI lineage: Eukaryota > Metazoa > Mollusca > Polyplacophora > Lepidopleurida > Hanleyidae > Hanleya > Hanleya hanleyi. The sequence continues at coordinate 5,181 of JAVTVY010036961.1, forward strand.
CAACGTGGGAACAACCACGCGAAAACTGAAGCCCAGAACAAGGAGCTTGTACATTGAAAGAACTGAAGCCCAGAACAGGGGGCTTGTACATTAAAAGAACTGAAGCCCAGAACAGGGGGCTTGTAAAGTTAAGCCCAGAACAGCGGGCGTGTGTACATTGAAAGAATTCAAGCCCAGAACGGGGCTTGTACATTGAAATGATGGGCGGCCCAGTCATATACGAGTACATCGCGGTCCTCGGCCTTGGGGTACTCGTCAAACATCTGTACGATGGTAGATAAGGGTCTTCCCCGGCATCGATGGTACAGGTAAAACAAGCAATATTGTCCGCACACGCTACTGGTCAGGCTTTGCAACGTTTGACTGTTCCAACACCACGTCTCTGTGCCTTGATCCATGAAGTCTGTTAAATCGGGATGGAGGGGTGGCAGGCCGTACGGGTCAAAGTATTCGCCCTGCTGTTCTGTCAAGTACACGCCACCCAATGTTCACCGGGCCGATCCATCGGGTCCGTGTTGAGAACGTAAGCAGCAGGATACATACGGTCTAATGGGAACACATCTCGGGCGAACACCCCTTGAAAGACCATACGTGTCTCTGGGTCATTCTCCAGCACGGTGGTTATCTGGTCTGTATCCATGTTAGGTGGAGAAGTCACACAGGACGTTGCGCGCCTTGTCCACTTGAATGATGTTGTCAAATTCGGCGTAGCAGATCACATTGACGGTGGTCGCCAGGGCTCGTGCAAAGTGGATTTCCAACCGTAAGTTGCCTTGCTTGGCCAGGGCCAGCTGATGATCGTTCTCTAAGGTGGGGGTTAGATCGAAACAGAACAACGTGTATCCGTTCGCGTAGTCCTCCCGACTGATGATATTCCCTTCGTCCTGGTTGATTTGACCGGTGGCTGTAAACAGGCTCTGATAGGCTCGAATGAAATTCCTCCGCCCAAAGTTCGGTGTTAAGGCCGTGGCTGGCACCTGTTGTCCATCCACATGCAGGGCCACAAAATTGATGCCGAAATGTTTAAAGTCAAACGGATTCTCTGGGTAGGCTCCGCTGAAACTGGTATTTTCCACACAGGCCAGGATCAATCGCTTGGGTAGTTCCCCCAGGAACAGGTTTTCTTTGTTGGCGCCCATATTTCCAGCAGGCACAGAGAACACTTTGGTTTGTACACGTCGGATAGGGTACTGGGCTGGTTTTGTTTCCAAGGCTTTCATGTGTCCCAATTGAACGGCTGGATTCGGTTTCACTTTTCGGACATACAGGACTGCCTCTTGGATGACAATCTTATAGTCAGCTGCATGCCCCTCTACGTCAGTGGCCATCAAGGCGATGGTCGGAGGCGCCCGTATCAGTCGGATTTTGATGGGGATCTTGTTCAAGAGGTACCGGTCTTGCATGAACATGTCTTCGTGCAGTCGACCCATGAGATCCACCAAGGCACTGTTCGCAGTGAAAGCCTTCCGTTTGTTATATCCCACATTGTCCACCGTGGCCATGTGCTCGGGTGTGTCCTGGTAGAATAAAGCGGCTGTCAGCTGAGATTTTTTAGCCTCTCGGCCATACGACAACAGTGTCTCGATGTAGGCTCTATAGGGGTACGTGTTGGTCGAGTCACTGATGAGTTTGTCGCTGAGAAAAATATCCACCTGTTGAAACATCGAGTGCAGCCAGAGATTCGTCGGGCCCACCGTTGCAGCTTGGATGATTCTGGTGCCAGCCCCATTGACCACATTGGCTTTCACATGCAAGTATGTATGGGCTAAATCCACATTTGCCGTATCCGCATTACTGCTGGTGAACTCGATGGGCCCTGTTTCGTTGATGCTGGAGAGCGGGAGATGCTCCACCCATAATCCTTGTCCGGCACTGGTCTGTGTGGGCGGCACGGTCCACAAATCAAATTCACTGTTGGTGGAGGGACATGACTTGGCGTGGATCAAGGACATGTTTAAGAAAAGATATCCTGGGTCTTCGATGTGCGTCGTCGCTGGGTCGGTCGTCGACTGGTGCGCGGTCTCGGTGGGGCAGCTCTTTTATTCCCTACGATGCGTTGTGCTTTGGCCACCAAGACGCCTCCCGCTTCTTTGGCCTGCCGTTTCAAGGATTCTTTGGGTGCCGTACCCCCCAAGACATCACCGGCCACTTGCAGTCCACTGCGTACCGCTTGTTTGCCGATTGCTTTCACCCCACGCGTCACCAAGGGCAGGAATGCTTTGACGATGCTGCCGAGTATGTTCCCCAGTCCATGTCCTCGTTGCATGCGTGCATCGCTAAAGACCGGAAAGGCACCCCCGGCCTGTTGGGCATAATAGTTCATATAGCTGCGTGCATCGCACTCGTAAGGTACTTTCATTATGCAAAGTGGGGAGCACGTGCTTGTCGAAAATGAAGTGTCAGCACCACTTTCCCGCGTTCGAATGCCACCGTTCGTCCCGTGTCATCTCTTATATCCACCGTGATCGTGGTGATGTCTTACGGTTTGTCGTACGGGCAGGTAGAGCATGTGGGTGAAACTGTGGGTGACTTGATCTCCATACGTCTTTTTAATGGGGACCACCCGTAACAGAGGTGTGTTGATATCGCCCACGATGTGGTTGTCCACTACGTCCGAGTAGACGTAGAGTCCGTACATACCCGACTTCATATCCATCGGGATCTCGCCTTGGTGGGCGGTGGGACCAGCGAACGTCTGTAGATCGAAACCCAGCATTTGCTGTAGGATAGGACTCAGTACGACACTCGCGTTGACGGTGACGATAAGCTGTGCCTTGTTGTGTGCGTTGTAATCGAAGTCCACGTGATTCTTGAAGGGAAAGGATTTGATGGGTTTTGAAGTATTCGTGACCTCCCGTAGAGCCTTATAATGCAACAGTCTTGACAGCCCACCCATGAACTCCTTGGGGGTATCGTATTGGCCTTCGGGGAGGGTGAGTCGGGTGTCTATTCCTTCGTAGATCACGTCGTACCACACTTCATTGGCTCGCACGTTGTACCACGAGTAAGGGTATTGGATATCCACGAGGCCACATTCCCATCGTCCAGGTAAATGCAACGGTTGTGGTAACTGGGTCACGTACTTGGCCACGGTGTTGTCAGGAAACACATCCAGCGAACTGTTACTGGGTAGGGTGAGGTAAAACATGGCGACTGAGCTGTCCTGCTGCTGCTGTTGGTTTTAATAGGTGTTCCAGGCCTTGGGCAGTTGTGTCCGACGTCGTGTTCGGCGCGTTGACTTGCTACGTGTCACGGCTCTGGAGATGCGGGGTGTCCTGATCGAGGGTGTTTTTTTAAAGGTCTGAAAAGAAGGTGCCCGTTGTGGTGGTGGAGTTTTGGGGGGTGACTCCGGTTCCCATTCGGATTCCCAAGGTTGTGGAGTCTGTCGTGGTTCACGAGTCGGTGAGTCACGCTGCATAAAGGCCCAGCGGTGGGGGTTCCCCACCAATTCCTGTGGTACATGCATGTCTTTCAAGCCTTGAGCAAAGACCTCCCATCCTCGAGGATCCGTGTGCGACCTGCGTTTACGCATCAGGTCATTCACTAAATCCGTCATGTGGGTCCCGGGGACTACCTGATTCTGTACCAGGAGTTCGCCTTTATCATTCCAAGTCATGTTAGGATTCTGTTTCATCCGTTTTAATACCAGGCCAGCTTGTTTCTTGAACGATGCAGGTACACTCTTCAGGACTTCGTCTTCCACCCACTGTGGGGCTGTGGGTGGTACCCCTGGTAATGGCGGCTGTTGGGGCGGTGCTGAGGTCGGCGGTGTGTCACGTGGTGGTGGTGGTGGTGGTGGGGTAGCCGCCTTTCTGTAACACCTTTTTCTTTTATGTTTGAGAGACTCGCTTCTGGACTAGGGTTCGGAGACCTGTCTTATGCTTGATCAACTTGGTCTTCTGAGCCGGAGTCAGTGGTACGTTGCCTTTTAACAGGTTGTACCCGATCTCGCACAGACAGCGTACATGGTCAGGGTCCGCACCGCGTACAATGGTTCGGACCAACTCGGGTGGGGCCGTCTTCAATACACGGAGCGTGGGAGCGTGCTTCCGTACTCGCGCAGACATCATGTCCAACTAATGCTAGAACCCACAACTCTGCCCTTTTTATCCACTTCAGGGAACAGAGACAAAGTCAACCATGGTGTGGTATTCATTCTTGTCATTATCCCCATCATCAAACACACAGACCCCAGCTGGGGGAGCCACTGTGGGTGTGTTTACATTATTTTTGAATGTACACGTGGTGGGCCTCTCCGGGAAAGATGCCGGTCCGTAGTCCAAGGTGGTCGGGGGTGGCCTGCTTGAGGTCGAAGAGCATATACCTGTGCTGAGGGGTTGTCGCATCTTTGAAGGCTTCCAACGCAAACGGTGTGCGTCCGGGATACATCTGGCTCGCCAGGTGCAGCAGTTGAGTGGTATCTCTCGGGTTTTTGAAGATCACCAGGTAGTGGGCATTTAAGCTGATGTTCCGCTTTTCTTTGTTTTTACTGAACAGATTCTGCACAATATAGATGATGCTGAGCCGTCGATGGTGGCTGCCTTTGGTAAAGAGTTGGGTGACCCGCGCATCCGTCTCCGCCATGAGATCATCCAGAACTACCAAGGTGTCGGGTTCCAAATCGGCCAGGTTAGGTAGGCCTTCCACAAACGTGATGTGGGGCATTGCTGCATATGTTTCCTGCCATTCTCCGTAACACCACACGACTCGGGCAACGGATGGGGTGATCATGCTGTCGGCGTGTTGAAGGAGCTTCCTGACGAAGTGCGTTTTGCCGGAGCCCGTCGGTCCTGCGATGACGCAAGTGAAGGGATGCTGCCACCGAGGGTCCATGGTTCGAGCTGTATGCGCTGTCGTGGTAACCCGCTCTTGTAAATTTGGTACGAGTGAACTGGAGTGGTGGTGGTGGGTACAACGTCGGTCGTCGTTGTCTGTTCACTGTGAGGGATGATGGTGGTGGGTACAACGCCGGTCGTCGTTGTCTGTTCACTGTCAGGGATGAAATCTGGTGGGTCTTCAGACGTAGTGGATGTTCTTGGTGTAGGTGTGGAGCTTGGTGTGGAGCTCGACGTGGCTTGTACACGGGGTGTGGTGGTGATTGGGCTTGATACGGGGTTGACTGGTGCTATCTGTAGACCGGTTTCACTGGTGGCCGGTGTTCTCAGTTGGTTAAGTTGCGTGCTGACATAGGCTACGTCGTGAAACACACCTCCGTACAACACACTCAGCAGGGTTAGCAGTATCACCACAAAGCCCACTTGCGCTTTGCGCGTTTTGGGAGACGCTGTGTTCAGAGACAGCTGCTGTTTGTCCATAGCACTGTGGTCGGACGTGGAATGAAGGATGACGGCAGTGGTGTCTGGCTTTATAGTCGTTTCACCTGGTTGGCAGCGACCCAGGAATTGAAGGAACTGGGCCAGCCTTGCCATTTGACGAAATGAAACAGTTTGCCACGTCGACGTTCCGTTTTCAAAATCTGCTCCACCGTGTAGTAGTCTTGCTGTGTTTTTACGACAGGCTGTAATTCCATCTCGTAAAACGTGCCTAGCAACGGTTCCCCTTGAAGATCTTCCAGTTCATAGACTCGCTGCTGTCGGGGTAGGCGCCGTTTAATCAGGAAGTGCTCATCGCTCCAGTTGGGCAAGTAACTTTTCTCGAACTTGCCCTTGACTTTACTGATCCGTACAGGGTCCCCGACCTTGAACACCGCTTTCGGTGCTCGTTGCGAATGTATGGGGTACAAGACACGTCGGACTTGGGCTTCATTGCGTTGGGTGACGGTAATGGGGGCTCTCTCTATACTCCGGTGATAGGCTCGATTGTAACCCCTCACAAGTTTCGGGAGAACATCGATATACCGCCTTGTATTCTTATAGGTGAAATATTTATACATACTGCCTTTGAATGTCCTGTTGAACCTTTCCACCACGGAAGCCTTGGTCTCGTTGTACGTATGGAAGAAGAAGACCTTCTGTTTCTTGAGAAAGGCTTGGAACGGTCTGTTGAGGAATTCCGTGCCTTCGTCGGTTTGCAAATACAAAGGTTTGCGCCCGGTCTTGAAGATGTCTTTGAACGCCGCTATGAGATTTGCCCCCGTTTTCCTCCGGATGGGTACCACCCACGCATACTTCGATAGGATATCGATGCACGTCAAGATATACCGATTCCCATCGTTGTGTTTGGCAAAGGCGCGCATATCGACCAAATCCGCTTGCCACTGGGCATCTATTCCTCCCACGATGACCCGGCTCCGTAGAAAATGGCGACGGACAGCTCGATGTAACGTATAGGTGTCTTGTTTTCTTAACCAATCTCGGACTTGGGCACGTTGTATTCCCTGGGGTTTGGCCGCTCGATAGAGAGCCGACAATGCACTATAGGCCGCCGGACTGTCGGGACTGTAGTATAAGTTATCCAACACTTTCTCCCAGCGCTTCATGGTGACAAATGATGATGGACCCTGGCTCTATCGTTTATTTATAACGGGTATATCTTGGGCCGGAGTTTCTTTCTGATTTTCTTCGTGGGCTTCCACAGTGTCCATGGTAAATGACCAGTCCAAATCGTCTGATGACCGCTTGATAAGCACTTGATCCACATCTACCACGGCATCTTCCAATGCAGATCTTAGATCAGGGTGAAGGGTAAAATGCACTGTACCCCCATCTAGCCGAGCCAATTGAGCAAAGAAAGGGCCGCGTCGGATGTACACATCGTGACACAAGTGGATGAGGTCGCCGTCCAGTTCACCAGACAACACCCGTTTGAATTTGGTCCAGCCCTCCGGGACAGACGAATGTGAGCCGGGCACGGTTGTGTAGGGTCCGCATCACAGATGTCTCCCACCTCCTCCATGATATCGACCTTATCCGCATACACGTGCAGGAACACCTCGGGGGTCAAGCTGAGATACGCCAGTATTATATGCTCCGTCATGGTCAGTACGTGAATGGTACCAGATTTGACTGTCTCTCGTATTTATAGGGAGAACCCCGTGAGATCAAAGGATCGAGTGGTCATGTCACTGGGCTGAGTCTAGCTGGGTAATCAATGGCATCGTCGTCTGGTTCATGGCTAGACATTTGTTCATTGGGTTCTGCCGCCGCTTCTCTCAGGGCACGAGCCCACTCCAACTCGTATGATGACCGCTCGTCCGGTGTAAACAGCTGGTCCACGATAGGCACCACTTTCTCGAAGGCTGTCTACAGATCGGGGTCTAGGGTGAAGCCTGGCGTAGGGTCTTGGTAGCGGCCCAGGCGTGGGAAGAAGGGTCCACGGTGTACGTAGATGGCATTGTCTATGTGGATGAGGTGTCCGTCGAGCTCGCCGCTCAACACCCGTTTAAATTTGGTCCAGCCGTCACGATGTAGTGTAACCGTATTCGATACGGTCTCAGCGCGCGACCAGCAAACATCTCCACGGTCTTCCACGAGGGTGACTTTATCTTCATAGACGGGTAACCCCACCCGGGGTGTAAGGGGAAGGATGGCTCCTAGGACTGGTGACATGCTTGATCCAATGACGATCGTTGAATGACGCATACTGTGTCTGGCCTTAGTATTTATAGTCAGGTCCCACTGTCAATGCCACAGCGCCAGGGTCAATAGGGCACAGACTATTGTGAGGCCAACCAGCCGTCGCTGGTTTCGGCGTGAGCGCTCGTGGTCCATAGCCCGAGCATCAAGGATGGCTGTCATAGTCCAGTAGTGGTGAGTGATGGCACACCTCTCCATCGAGTGCACTCTGTAGAGGACCGCTTCTGTGAACTCGTTCAGGATCTGGCGTCGCCCCTCGTTGTTGGGCTATAGACAGACCTTGAATTTTTTAAAAAAATTTCAACGTTTCGTGCCGGGACACTTCCTATCATGTTTGTCTTGACGAGACTAAGAAAACAAATCCAAACAACCATACCGCAAATGTCTAGAAGTAGGTTTGCCAGTGGGACAAACATTGGTCCTATACCCCAGTATGGGACTGTATAGGTCTATATGGGTCTCCCTGAACTTTTTTCAAAAATTTTACCGTTTCGTGCCGGGACACTTCCTATCATGTTTGTCTTGACGAGACTAAGAAAACAAATCCAAACAACCATACCGCAAATGTCTAGAAGTAGGTTTCCCAGTGGGACAAACATTGGTCCTATACCCCCAGTATGGGACTATATGGGTCTATATGGGTCTCCCTGAACTTTTTTCGAAAATTTCACCGTTTCGTGCCGGGACACATCCTATCATGTTTGTCTTGACGAGACTAAGTTTGTCTTGACGAGACTAAGAAAACAAATCCAAACAACCATACCGCAAATGTATAGAAGTAGGTTTCCCAGTGGGACAAACATTGGTCCTATACCCCCAGTATGGGACTATATGGGTCTATATGGTACTTTTTCAAAAATTTCACCGTTTCGTGCCGGAACACATCCTATCATGTTTGTCTTGACGAGACTAAGAAAACAAATCCAAACAACCATACCGCAAATGTCTGGAAGTAGGTTTCCCAGTGGGACAAACATTGGTCTTATACCCCTAGTATGGGACTATATGGGTCTATATGGGTCTCCCTGAACTTTTTTCAAAAATTTCACCGTTTCGTGCCGGGACTCTTCCTATCATGTTTGTCTTGACGAGACTAAGAAAACAAATCCAAACAACCATACCGCAAATGTCTGGAAGTAGGTTTCCCAGTGGGACAAACATTGGTCCTATACCCCTAGTATGGGACTATATGGGTCTATATGGGTCTCACTGAACTTTTTTCAAAAATTTCACCGTTTCGTGCAGGGACTCTTCCTATCATGTTTGTCTTGACGAGACTAAGAAAACGAGACCCCACAACCTATACCGCAAATGTCGAGAAGTAGGTTTCCCAGGATGGTCCTATACCCCCCATACCCCATATAGGCATTTTCCGGATTTTTCGATAAAGTCCGTGTTCCGTATTTTTTGAGGAAAATTTTTACATACACCCACCCTGGAACTAGGGGGAGATAACTCTATTGATAGGCAGGCCCCGTTAAGCCCGGCGACCTACATACCCCCAATACCCCATATATGCATTTTCCAGGATTTTTCGATAAAGTCCGTGTTCCGTTTTTTCTTTCAGGAAAATTTTTACATGCACCCAACCATGACTGGATGCCCCATCACATAGGCTTCACATTGATACCTCATACGACTCCATCGGCCCATTAGGGGCTCCCCTAGTTGCCAAAACGTCTATTTCCATACCCTTGGTCTACCGCGCATGCGCAGAATGGTGACAACGCCCGAGCCGCTAGTCCAGTCAGATGCCCCTTCACGAATGCTTCACTTTGATACCTCACTCGACCCCATTGGACCATTAGTGGCGCCCCTAGCTCCAAAACGTCTATTTTCATACCCTTTTGCCACCGCGCATGCGCAGAATGCCGATATTTCAACCCCACACCCACCCCATCAGATGCCCCTTCACGAATGCTTCACTTTGATACCTCACTCGACCCCATTGGACCATTAGTGGCTCCCCTAGCTCAAAAATGTCTATTTTCATACCCTTTGGCCACCGCGCATGCGCAGAATGCCGATATTTCAACCCCACACCCAGCCGATCAGATGCCCCTTCACGAATGCTTCACTTTGATACCTCACTCGACCCCACCTAGGTCACAAAACGTCTATTTAGGTATTCCCCGTATAGGCCAGTGGGCTAGTATGGGCCATATAGTAGACATATATATGCTATTTTCAACGTTGGTTTGTATCATATGACTCGTAGCCTAATGGATAACGTGTCTGCCTCTTGATAAAGCGACCCGGGGTCAATTCACAGTAGGACCCTTTACCTTCTGCCACTGTATGAAGAAACCGAGGGTTCCCCACTTGTCATTTAACATGGGCAAATAGATGCCAATATTGTCGGGGATTTGGCCATTGATGCTTCGGAAGGGCAGATAAAGGCTATCTATTGTCCCGAAGAGGGCCGGACATTGCCGGAGATGACACCGGACGTGCCGCCATCTTGAACCAGAAGGCAGATGCCGCCATCTCGGATATGTCCCATAATGCACCAGGTCAAAATACTCGCTTCTGATTGGCTGAGAGCTCTGTGACGTCATCGATGACGTCATCTCATTTGCATAAAAGAGCGGGAATTTAACTTTTATATACTACTTAGGGCTCACCATAGATATGGGCGACACAGCCCGGCAAACTAACATGCGTGCGATGACTTTACTTCCAGCGATGACTTCACCTCCGCCAATGACCTCACTCGATCCCGGACATGAGAACCACTTCCGGCGATGGCATTCACTTCCGACAATAGATTCACTTCCCACAAGCTCGGACAAGGACGTTGTTACTTTTTTTTATAATGTGGAATGCAGACTCGCTCACTTGTAATTGAACCACCAACTCAAACATCAATCTTCGCTCACTCGCTCACTCATCCACTCACTCATTAATCCCTCACAGATTTTTTATACGAATATTGAAATTTCGTATATATTTATGATAGCATAGATTCTATAAGAATGGTTCATTCCGGTTTGATGTCTCTATATCTCTGATATGTGTAAGTAATCGTCTTTATCTTAAAATACTTGCATCAGATTGCTTGGATGTGATAGATCGCGCATGCGTGTTGTAGTTTCCGAAAATGAAATAAAATTGAGTTATCTTTCACAATAACGTCCATATAAATACATGTGGCGATTGGAATAAACTGATTGTGCTAAATCGTTCTCAGTAGTGGAAAAAGGACCGATTCATTAAGAAAAATGATGGTCAAAACTGATGGTGTGGCGTGACGTGGCGATGACGTCACGGATGATGTCACTTCCAGTCACGTGACATCTGGGTCACGTCCGGGTCAAAGGTCACATCCGAGTCACTTCCTGTGACGTCATTTCCTGTGACGTGACGGCCCAGCAAGAGTTGTCTGCCCCAACATAAGTAGTAGGGAGCGAGCACTTAAAGTCGCATTTTCCAGGGAGGTAACTCTTGATGCCCTTGATTCCAGGTTATAGTATAGGAAGCGGTCATGCACTCCCTAATTTCATAATAAGAAAGTTCGCCTGTTTTCGACAGCATGGTAATTCTTCTTCCCTTTCTACTAGCTGATATCTATAGTATCACCCTGCTGGACGTCACCATTTCTTCAAACGAGGATATAACAATTGCTTGCTTATCGCATCTACGCGCCACTACAGAGTTAATCGTTTCCAGAATTGAATACCTGGCAGGACAAAATCCTCACTTTTTCGGGGAACGAAAATGATGATTGCCTTATGGCGATACAATTTTACAAAAAACGAGTAGGTCGACCCCCTGTTTTTTTTTTCGCTTTTTAAAATGCCCGTTGGACGGAGGAACTTTCACAAGTCTAACAAGAAAATCATTTCGTTTGTTTTCTCTGGATGGTGGGTCGAATTTGACACATTTTTGTACATTTTATGGAGTTTTTCAGAAAAGTTGAAGGAGGTTTAAGAAGGATTGCACGTCTGTCCTTTTCAATTTGAATAGCTCACTTGTGTCCTGGAATAATGGCATGGGTGTGCCCATTCAGAAAATATATACTTTCACAGGGGTTTTGTTAAAGATTTTACATATATTTAAGGCCGAAGACCCGAACTCATGTCTATTTTAACCGCACATCATTTAGGTGTGGAATGCACCCT
>JAVTVY010036962.1:0-16297 GCA_036873755.1 Hanleya hanleyi
TATATTATGACATCTCACTATGTAATTGAGGCCCGATACATGGAACAATGTATTGGAGTTTTATATGGAGAGAATTACAAAGTTATTTCAAGCGTGATATATTATCGATATCACGGAAAAAATGGTAGTCATTATCTAGAGTTCAGTTTGTTCTACACGGTGCAAAACAGAACATTTGCAGAGGTAACTATTGATTTTTTGTTATTTTTGACAAGCTCCAAAGTAGACGACTTTAGTCTGTCCATTATAATTAGTCGTCTACTTTGGAGTTTGTCAAACATCAGTAGTTAATTATGCATGAATTTTCTTTTTTGCATCGTGTAGAGCAAACTGAACTCTACGAAATGACCACCACTTCTCCGTGATATCGATCATATATCATGCTTGGAATAGCTTTGTAATTATCTCCATATAAAAGTTCAGTACACTTGTTTCATGTACCGGGGCCCAATTACATATGGAGACGTCATAATGTATTCGTGTTTACTAGCACAAAGGTCAACAATGCCATGTGCGGTCATAGAGGTGTGTGTGGTTTATCTTCAGGCAATTTCACTGGGCATTGGATATAAGCGAAACTCCCACGGACCTCCTGTTATTACTATTTACGGCATCAATGACCTTTGTTTCAGTGGGCATGAATACATTATGACGTCTCCCTATGTAATTGCTGCCCGGTACTTGAAACAGCTGTTCTGGAGGTGTATATGGAGAGAATTACAAAGTTATTTCAAGTGTGATATGTTATCCATATCACGAAGAAATGGTAGTCATTTTGTGTAGTTCAGTTTGTTCCACAAGCTACAAAAAAAGAGAAAATTTATGCGGAGTTAACTATTCATTTTTGACAAGCTCCAAAAATAGACGACTAAATAAAATGGACAGACTTTAATTAAAATGGGCAGACTTTAGTACACACCGCCATGGATCACGGTGAATAATGATTTTTATTTGTTCGCTATAGTGTGTTTCATAACCCTGTTTTCTCCTCGTGGATCTAAAACCGATTGAAAACAAAGTCAGTGTGAGGGCGGTACACTGCATGACCATCTTCCGTACGATGGTCCTATATTCTATACTGTGGATGAACATATTAGTCAGCTGATTATTCATCTAGTTGTAAAATTCGTTGTTCTCTTAACAATATCACGCTGTAATATTTGCTATGGGAATGGGATCGCGCTAAATTATATATTGTTCACCTAACTGAGCCTAAAGTTAAGTCTTAGGTATACCTGCAACGACTGCACCATCTGGTCTGTCTGTTTGCATATCTGCCTGTATGTCTTCTTGATTCGCTGCTCCCAAACCAAGCGTCCCATCGTTACCCACGCGAGGCCGCTTATGTTTACTTGTTTCAGCTATCTTTTGATAGCTCCCAATTGTCCCGTCCGTCTCCATCGATTCTTCCTTTGAATTCCTTCTTATTGCTAAAAAGGAATCGATATTATTGTAGAGAGATATTCATTCAACCATATTCATGTTCACTCAAACGGGACTTCATAATGGAATTGTTCCCCTTCATTTAAGCTATGGGTGGTGATTTATGGAGTATTTTAAACATGGTGAATTTCATTATAAAAGTGTCCAAATATCTCAAAATTGGCACAGTCAGTTTGATTCAAATATTTTTTTTAGCTGATACAGAAGACGATATGACAAATACTAAAATTGATGCAAACGGTCAACATCACTGTGGCATCAAAATTGTAGAAAACAAAACTGTCTGTGCTAATATTACTATGAGTTTTAGGAAGTCGATTGTCATAAAAGTACCAGGTAACGGGTAAACGGCTCCAAGACAAGTGCAGTAGAAGAGCCAAAGATAAAATATTACATCAAAGAAACTGTTCAATTGTCATGGAGTATAATAGAATATTGTATATTCAGAAATATTTCACGGCAAGTATTCACGAGATTCTCGAATAACAGAGCCATGAAGTAGCGCATTTGTGCAAAATCGAAAATTTTGAGACAAAAATACCTCTTATTTGTCTCTATAAACATATGAAGATAACCAGCTTTATACAGCATATTCGCTGTTCCAATACATAGTCGTACACCAAATCTTGTTCTGGTTATCGTTTATCTTTGTAAGTTTACTGAGAACAATAGGAGTTGTTGTCACATGAGAATTGGCGATTTAGCGCAAGCGCACAAATTCGCCACCCTGTTACTCGAGAACCACGAGACTCCGTGCCTTAACAATTTTGTGAGTATAGGATATAATAGTGTACTTCATGCCAACCGAATCATTTCTTTTGTAGATAGTATTTTATTCTGGCACTTTTATACTGCACCTGCACTGGGACCATTTGCCAATGTAAACATACAATGTCCTTTGACCTCACGCTCATGGTAAACAGGAGACATATTGTCATCGAAGTCAAAGTCACTGTAGATCAAGATCAGGAAATGATTTAATATCCTTTTCTTGTATATGCAAGTGGATGAATCAGGGGAAGGCGATGTGTCGGGTACCAAAATTGAAGACAAAATGCTATGGTTAAGGTCACTGGTCAACAACAACTCATTTAAATATAAAAAAGATAAAAGACTCGTATATTTAATTCGAAAAAGACGTAGTAACAATTAGGCTCTTTTTCTTCATATTCCACAATATGTATATATAATTCTGCTTTGACCGTAGGAAAGTAACCTTATTGGGGCCTCCAACGAGAAAACAAACCGATTTATCCACCGCGGTGCAAAGTATTTCACCGCGGTGGAAAGTTTTTCACAATTTTTTTTTTCATTTCGCGATGTTTTCGAAAAAAAATACAGAAAATTCGAACAAGAACTCTGAAAAGTCGAAGAAAAACACGAAAAAGTCGAAAGAAAACACGGAAAAGTGGAAGGAAAACACAAAAAGTGGATAAAAAAAAAACACACGAAAAAGTCAGAAAAAACATGAATGTCCCCTACGGGCCACCGTAGAAACTACATTATTTCCTTGATTCTATCAGGAAACTTTTCTGAGGAGGTCACCTGAACTGTATTGAAACTCTTCCATATTTCTTATAAAATAAATCAAGCTTTTGCGTTGAGATGAGTCGAAGTTGTTGATGTTATTTCGTTTCACTAACTTTTAATCGCAGAAACGTTAAAGGTAATACACACTAAAGTGGATTTGAACCTCTTGCAGTGTGTCACAACAAAAGAAATAGATGTTTGCAATGTTTTAAATGTGATATTTCACAACTGCTCTCAGCTACACCAAATGAAAACCACCAATTCAACCAGATCAAGTGTAGACCTTTAAAATAGAGATGCATTAATAACTACAACATCATATTTACGTATTTGAATTAAAATCACATACTCGTTCTTTCTCTATGTCATATGATGAAGTCGGCAAACAGTTCGATAATGTGAAGGTGATTAAAGAATTTAACTTCCTTGTTGGGATAATCGATATAAGCGAAAGGCCGCCAGGTATGTAGACTGACATTGAATAGTGCGAGGGTCCATACTGGTGGTCGTCCGATACTTAGCCGAAAACGGAAGATATTTTTGAAGTGTATTTGATGAATATCATCAAGCCCCTACTAGCGAATTATTCGATTTGCTAGGAATTTACGTTTATAAACTACGCTGAAAGTAACTCCGAAAATGAAGCCATTGTAATATAGTATTCTATATTTCGGGTGTGATTATGTGTTACCACAATGTACCCTATTTTTACCCGATTTTTGTCGGGATGTCCACCCGTACTATGCCAGTGGTCTGTCGATTTTGACGTGTGCACTATACACTTGCGTTACAATTACAAGTTTTTTAGCAATGCAGAAGATGTCAGATCTAGGTATTCATGCGTTTTAAGTTTATGGATCAACGGAAACCCGACATCAGTACTGTCAGTAGTTTCATTAAAATACTGTAATCAAATATAATCCTAAGTACGGCAGTAGCTATTTTTTTATTTTTTAAACATCATTAATACTACATTTTATGGACATTTTAAGATATCAGTCAACTATTAACCTAAACTTAACCTAAATAATAATAATAATAATAGTAGTATTTTCGTTATTTTGGGATTTCACTCTCTTAGTATAGCACAATTTCTAGAGCCGAAAATTGGTTGAACCAGCCACCACCAGAGCAAGGCACCCATCCGCTAGCACTACATGTCGGCGATCTAAACCATTTGGTCAACGGGCCTCTTACAAATAGACGATTTGGGATTTCTCTCTCTTAGTCTAGCACCTTTTCTATTGCTGAAAATTAATTGCGTGCCTTGATATGGTGATCACTGGTTCGACCAATTTTCAGCGCTAGAAAAGGTGCTATACTAATACAGTGAAGTCCCCAAAATAACTGTCATACGATCACTTTCTAAATGACATATGGAAGCTATGTCATTATGGTCATCAGAGGTGTACTGTATGCTCGCTTTCGATATTACCGGTCTGCTACCTCCTATTTTGTGGGGGGGGCGTTGGCCGAGTGGCTTAGATCGCCGACATATATAGCTGGCGGTTGGGTGCCTTACTCTGGTGGTCGAGGAATCTTAAAACCAAGTAAATATGTCACTGAATATAAATACCTTGTATATTTCCAGACATTGCTTTAAGTTGTTCCCTCGAGTTGACGGCCCGACTTTTAATAAGTATACGAGTGAACTGGCTCGAGGTTGCCTCGTTATATAGCCTTTATGGAGAAAAGGGGCTTTCCGAGAAATTGATCAAAACTGTTCTTGAGAAAAGGAGGATTTCGGGGAAATTCCTAATAAGTTTTATTTTGTCTCCCTTATCCGAATGTATTCGTTTCATATCTTGTTCAGACGTGTATGTCTGCTTATTGTCGACTGGTACTGGAGAATTTCTCCGAAATAATTAACAACACCATATACATTAGGTCTGGCCTATATATTCTAATTCATAGGGGATTCGAAAGGGGACGCTTCAAGATGTTTTCGAAACTGACAGAAACAGGTGTCAAAATATTGATAGCTGATCTTCATGAATAAATATCCTATCAATGTTCCCCAAACGTGTATGTCGCTTAAGGCAAGGCGGTTAGATCCTACACAGCGACATATCAAATGGGGGGAGCAGAAAGGAATTAAGTTCAATTGGATTGATTGAATACACTTTTATAACCTCTATCTTCGCTATTTGGGAAAATCTTAATTATATATATTTATTTCAAGCGGAGTTCAAATTGGATTAGAGCAATATATGTAATATGATAATAGTGAAAATGCTGTGTCGACAGTAAGAGATGAGAGGCGGTAAAGTGAGGAAATTTAAACTAGATTTAAGGATAGCGATATACGGGACAAATTTTGAATTGTATATTTTATCATATAACAATAAAATTGTCTCGCTGCCAAACTTCTACCATACAGTATAGAGTTCATAATTAGTTGAAATAACTTGTTCACAATCCCATTTCTCGTAACAAACAATACATTAACTCTAAACAAAACAGTATGAATCTGCAAACATTATATAGATTACCAACCTAATATCATTGAATAAAACTTGCAACTCACTTGCCTTCATAGCCAGGAAAATGGTGTTGGCCCAACACCCTTTAATGGTATTGAGGGCTGGTCAACACAATAAAGTGATGTTGAGAAATGGCGGTGATCAATGTTAACACTAAAAAATGGTGTGGAGGCCAGTTCAGCACCAAATAATGGTGTTGTTCAACGCCAACAAAGGGTGTTGAAAATGGTTCGACACCATATTTTGGTGTTCACTGATAAGTGCTAATAATGGCTCAACACCAATTAATGATGTTGATGAACACCATTTTATTCTGGCTGTGTATATTGTTGCAATATTTCCAAGAACTCTGCAAATACATTATGGTTGATGGAGGTATATTACAAATATTCCTGTAGCGACAACGACATGTCTTTTCATATTTTGTTCTAACACCGAATCAATCCTCGCACCTGAGTAAAGTGCTTCTCCATGGATAGTCATTCTGTACGAGGTTTCTTATGTGGACTGATTTGGCTATTTTCCGATCGCTCCTAGGTGCCCCAAATTGTTTTGTTTTTTTAATTCGCCGTTACGGCATGCAAGAAAATATATCTCCCTCGATATATCCCCCTATCTGCCTATAATTTCCCTCAACGAGGATGAGAGGCTTTATCAAGTTAAACATATTTACAAATTGCGGTATGTATGTTGGTAATACTGCTATGAATTTTGCAATAATTGATGTACATGTATTTTCACAAAATAAAGTTTAGATTTAGATACGATTTCCAGATTGAAAAGAGAAGAAATGTTACCGTTGGACAGACTGAAATTTAGAATTGAACAGCGTCAGACCCGAAATTCAATATTCAGTCATGGCTCACAAAAGAATGTCGGTGTCAATAATAGAAAGATCTTATCCGCACAATATAGTTAGCATCAGTTCCAAATATGCATAGGCCTAATACAAAAAAAAAGAAAAAAACCCCACCACAAACACACCAGAAGCGGCCAACTATAGACAAAATTTTTATGTTATTTTGATCACAGGAGGAGTAAATAATTTGAGCACAATATCGTTCCACAACGGAGCCAGCACACTTTACCATGTCGACTCTAATATTTACAGGTGAAGCCATGAGGATTAGCAAAGGAATTTCTCCACCCATATATCGTCATGTTATTCACACGATTTGTTAACGCATGATTTCACGATTTTTAATGCAGATTTTACAATATTTTCAACCCTGCCGATTATATGTTATCCGTTATTAAATAATATATTTTGTGTTAAAAAGCATAAGCTGATACTGGCCTGGTGCAAGTCTGGAATACCGAAAACAGTCTAGATTTTAATACACACTATAGGTACTATATATAAAGTCAGCAACTGATTTGATTGAATCAGAAGGTAAGGCCTGTAGAGATACTGGCGTTCTTAACTCCCTCTGTACCGACATTTTTAACATAGCTGGTATCAACACTGTCATGAACATGAATGAAGCGATATACTTATCACCTGCGTTGCAGGCCAAGATATAACATGATGAAAACATTCTTCTAGAAATTGCTAATTTTTGTATGCCAATGTCAGGTAATCATTGAACTATATTTCTATCGGTAGTACCGATACGGTATAGAGGGGGTTAATGTAAAAATAATTGGCAGTCTACGAGTCCTGTTTCAATGAGTTGCTTGTGGTCAGTGGCCTTGACCGTTGTCCTTTTGACTTGAGTCTTGGTACCTGACATATCGCTTCCCACGAATGCAGGGATTTTTTTTCAATGTTTTCCTAATTTTTACCCCTCGGCCAAAATTTGGCCGAAGGGTATTGTCGTCGTCATGTACGTCTGTCCGTCTGTCCGTCCGGGCGTCTGTCCGTCACACCTTTCTCGTTACCAAGATATCTTTAGAACAACTTAACCTAGGCACACCAAACTTGCAGTGCACATCCGTATGCTCGTGACCCAGAACCCTATCGAATCTGGACCTGATTGGTTGGACACTTTGGCGGCCATCTTTAATTTATGCGAAACCATCACAGCTTTCTTGTTACCAAGATATCTTTAGAACGACTTACCCTAGGCACCCCAAACTTGCACTGCACATCCATATGCTCATGACCCAGAACCCTATTGAATCTGGACCAGATTGGTTGGGAACTTTGGTGGCCATATTTAATTTATGCGAAATCTTTAATCTAGTGTATCTTAGATACCATTTCTCTGTTCAGTGTGAAACTTGGTATAGATCATCGATGCATCAAGAAACTTCAAAGGAATGACCAAACCAGTTTCCCTGATTCGGTGAAAACCCTGGTGGCCATCTTTAATTTATGCAAAATCTTTAACGATATATATCTCTGATACCGTTCAAGTCTTCTATACGAAACTTGGTATACAGCATTGATGTATCAATAGATCTGCAATGTATAGCCACATCAGTTCCTCTGAGTGGCCGGAAGGATTGGCGGCCATCTTTAATTTATGCGAAATCATTAATGATCTCTATCTCTGATACTGTTCGAGTGCTCGAGGTAAAATTTGGTATATATCATCGATGCATCAATAGACTTTACGATAAATGGCAGTTCTGGCGTTTCTGATTGGGCGGAAACCTTGGTGGCCATCTTTAATTTATGCAAAATCTTTAATGATGTATATCTTTGATACCATTTCAGTGTTCTATATGAAACTTGGTATCCAGCATCGATGAATGAAGAGACTTCCAATGAATAACCACATCAGTTCCTCTGAGTGGCGGGAAGGATGGGCAGCCATCTTTAATTTATGCGAAATCATTAATGATCTCTGTCTCTGATAATTTTCAAATGCTCGATGTAAAATTTGGTATACATCGTCGATGCATCAACAGACTTATGTAATGAATACCGGTTTCTCTGATTGGACGGAAACGTTTGAGGCCATTTCTAATGGCAAAATTTTTCATAATCTGTATATTTGTCACTTGACTGCTTGGTGTTCCTGAAGTCTTGTTTCAAATTGAATACATTTAAGAATGGCTGTCGCCCAGAGCCGAGGGGTTTTCTGATGCGCAGCTTCGTATTGTTATTCCCAGTGATCTTGACTTTGGACCTTTTGATCTCAATAGGTTTCTTGGTTGTCATATATAAGCTTCACGTATTCCTGATTTCAATGATTTCAATGATCATTTACCACGATCATTTCAATGATTTCCTGATTTTTTAGGTAAAGTGACATTGATATGCGTTATCCAGCTGAAATATGAGAGAAATCTGTCAATTTGTTGAAGAGATAGAAACGAAATAAAAAAGTTCGGGAGGAGAATGCGTATACTCTATAGGGACAGCTGACGTATAGTCTCAAAAATAACTGACTTGTCAACCTCGGGGTTTCGCTGCTGTGTACTTCTTCAGATTAAGTGTCCTATATGTTGTTACTGTGTCATATTTACGAGTAGCGTTCATCGATTTTACTCTTACATTTTGGATACTACAGGAAATGCATTCACAGCTCTTAAATGGTATCCAACGCCCTTGTTCAGCAGGATGCGAGAGCTGCCCGATTAGATCTGAATTGCAAATATACGTCTAATGATTCTTGAGGTACCGGTAATTGATGTATGTAAGAGTGCAGGATGAATAAATTCTTGTTTCAAAACCTGGATCATGCGATGATAGTATTATAATAATAATAATAATAATAAAAACATGGACACTTTATGCAGATTAATCGATATAGAAGAAAGATGTTGTACATTGCAATTACATATGGCAATAATTTGGTTTCGTAAAAATGTGCTAAATAATTACCGGTACCGTATAGATATTCGTTCGTGATCCCAAGTATGAAGAATTTATATTACAGCTGTGTCACACAAAGGATGAGTCCTTGGTCACTAAACAGGGATTATTATTACACGTAAAAAGACAACAACAGATACTAAAAGGAACAGATGTAAACTTGGATTGCCGCCTTCACAGCGGGATTGAAAGTCTTGTCCCCCTATCTGAATGAAAGTCATATATAATGAACAATCCCTAAGCGGTTGTCATGCTACTACAAGTAGTCTCCTCTGATTGGAGAAACGAAAACAACTGCTTCTTGCAGTGCAATATACCTAGGTTTCCATTTTATTGAGCCGTCAAATTGAGCAATTCTAGCAAATTTCTACGGAACCGTAGAGGGGACATGCAAAATCTTTATTCGCGAAAAATTATCTCGTTCCACGACATAATTATCTCGTGCCACGACATAATTATCTCGTCCTACGACAAAGTTATCTTGTGCCACGACATAATTATCTCGTCCCACGACATAATTATCTCGTGCCACGACATAGTTATCTCGCCCCGCGACATAATTATCTCGTCCCACGACATATTTATCTCGTGCCACGACATAATTATCTCGTCCCATGACATAATTATCACGTCCCACGACATAATTGACCAATGACAACAGGTTTTACAACTACGTTGTTTACGAATGAAAGTACACGTAACGCTTGCGGAAAGGAGTGTCTCATATACCGGTATATACCTCCGAGCAGCTCGCTCACGTTCTCCGCGGGGTCAATTATTAGTTCGGCATTTAACGCGACACGTCGTCCCTAATTACTGCCTGTGACGGTGAATTTTATTGACAATATAGGATGATTTTCCTGAACGCCAACAGATTAGGGTCAACCCATATCTTCCCATACAAGCGTTTTTCAACGAAAATTTCATAATTCTGGTAGTGAACAATGTTTTTGACGAAAAATATCCATATAATACCACTTCAAATTCTGGGATAGTTAGAATTCTGTAATATGCAAAACATTTCCTGATATTTCACTTTTATCTAAAAGTTACTATGCGTGGATTCTGGCAAAAATTGTGTTTTTATTTCGATTTCCTCACATGGAATGCTTGCACCTACTGACCAAACTATGCGTTTAAGAATTTCATCATCGGCAAAATTGTTTTGTCGAAGTTATTCACAAAATCATGTTTTCTGCCGAACTGTGAGATTTTATATTAACGAAATTTCTAATGAAGTTTTATTATTTGACCCATCTTTTCATGTTACTGATTAATTATTGGAGCAAGTTTTCAAAGAAAATACTCCGGGAAAGTAGCAAAACTTGCGCGTTTGAGTTTTTTTTAAATAAATTAATTTATGCAAAACCCTGAATGTAAATCCGCCAATTTTTTTTTTCAGATATGCGAATAGATATTAGTGTCATATTCAATTTATCATTAAAAGTACATTCGATCGTGGTAATATCAGATTTTGATATACCGAACTGTGACGGTTGGTCCTAACCTGAAAACGGTCTATTGTTATCTCATCAAAAGAGCTAGAGAAACTACTGCTTTCGCCGAACTTCGATATTGAGGACTTCGTGTACATAAAGCTAATAAAATTTGCGTAGTTCAATCCAGCGCTGATTCTGCACGTATAATAGTTCACCATGAAACAATTAAATTGGCATATTTTTTATAAATGTGAAAATCCTGTATCATTAATTATTTACTCTAAGAATTCGTGTCACAGTTTTCATTAGATCGAACACATGTTTTATAACAGCTCTGTAATAGACAAAAAATATTTTTATGATAAATATGCTTTTGTCTTTTTATACCACCGTCTAAGAATCGGACCATCTGTGGATTTCAACTTTATTCCCAGATGGCCGGTTCATATAAATTTAGGATCGATCATAAAAAATGTGGAGGTGAGGATTAACATTGCCTTGCACAGATTTAATGATTTCTTGACATCCTTATCACCTGCTCCCATATACATACAAACATATGTGTCAAAAGATAGTGAAATAAATTTCCAGCGGTTATTTTCAGTTACACATGGTGTACTTAAAATACTACATATATGGAGTATTTTATGTACATCGCACGCCTGGCCCCCTTTTCATTGATTAGACCTGAAGGAACTGGACCTTGGCACTCAATCCACGACCATCAACGGCTAAGGCGGTTATATGTTAGATTCTTGGCAAAGTTCCGAAATATTTAACGCTATCTGGCCTGGGCGATTTGGGGTGTAACGCAACCTGAAGAGGGGCGGAAAGTGTCCACCCCCCTATAAATTTTCGCTCTCCCTAAGGCCAGAGGGCTGAAACTTACCACACTATATCTTTGGGTCAAGTTCTAATAGCAAATGTCGAACAAATCAAGATGGCCGCCAATTTGATAAACTAAAAATTCACGGAGTGTCAGCTTTTCAGGTCTTTGTCGTTCCGAAGACAGAAGCAAAATACGACGAAGGGTAGTGTCCCCAGGTCAGGTAGGGTTAACAGGACATTCCAGACATGCCAGAGGGCAGTGTCTCCACAGCGCATACGTAGTTTACTCTTTCTCTACTCAGGTTTTTGTGCGTAATTGAAGAGATTAATCTTCGCCTTCACTATCGTAACACGTTTTACGAATGCTGCCGTACACGCCGTTATCAGTCAACGCACACAACAACACTGAAACCGCTTCAGATGAGAAGCTCTACAGCGTGAGCCCGTCCAACAGAACCTCCACATCCTTGCCCATACTGGATTATGTTTCATTCTGGAGGTGTATGTATGGTATATAGGCGCCTATTAGTGCACATCCAATCAGACTGTATCTGCGATTTTTCTTTTACTGATGACGTCGCCGTCACTTGGCCCGTGCCACATCACAGACACGCCATGCTCAGCCCCAAGGTATAAGGTCCACCAATCAAGGGTAAAAGGCCCTTGTTTACTGTCCCCGAACCTAGGGGATCTGGCTCGGGTACCCTCCTAGGAAATAGGCCAAGGTCAGTGATATTTAATAGACTTCAGGTCCAAGCAAATGTGGTATAAATTTGGGCAATGTAGATATAATCTTCCATGAAATATTGTACTAAATAGAATGTGACCTTGATAAAGTAGGTCAAGGTCAGTCATCTTCAGCACACTTGGACCATCGGCAGATGAATACATAGTATTAATTGGGAAAGCCTAGCATATTTCTTCATAATAAACAGTATATGACCTTGTGAAAAAATAGGTCAAGGTCAGTCAACTGGGATAGGCTTCTAGTCAATCACCAGTGTTATATGTTATATGAATTTGGAGACCCTGGCTTTAATCCTTCAAAACATGAAGAGAATTGGCACTTGAAAAAGCTTCGCCAACAGTTGGTAACATAGCCCAAACATGCCAAATATCCATCAAGAGCTTTTTTATGTATGCTCTATCTTACATTGCGCACTGTACCGCTATGCGATGTATTAATAGAAAAAACACGATATTCATGAAGATAGACACAGGAATTATATATGTACAATGGCTAGCTACTGAATGTTGGATCTGATGCTTAGCATTTAGCTAGTATATATACTACGTACAGCCTCATGTACACTATCTAATGGTTCCATATGATCAGTCGTATTTATCTACTCAGAATATAGTGGCTACAATGTAGCTACTGAATGTCGAATCCGACGCTTTAATATAACGGTAGCATCATTTAGATGTTGTCTCGTAGTATATGTGTACCAAGTTTGGTGGCTCTAAACCACTTGCAATGGTGTCTACAGTTAAAAAACTGTGAGGATCTGCCCCTTATGGTTTTCCACGAGAAATAATCAGTACGGTCGGTAATGAACCAAGAAAACCCTAATGTACTACATAGTATTTATAAAGACAAAGACCTCCTCCACCTATGTACGGAGTCTTCTCGGTTCACTCCTTCTCAGGTTAATATATATTGTCAGTTACACTTATATAGTGCAAGGGAGTGATGGGAGTAATCATAAATACTGTTTGAGGGAATGGACAAACTTCACTTCTTTGGTGTTCTCTAGTCAGTCTTGTGTGAAGTCTATGTTAACAAATTTGTATTAAAATGTGACATCGGTTTTATTATAAAATCTGCGTTTTGCAGACTTTTAGTGCACCAGGGACATCAAAATTAATATTCCATTCATCAATACTCTAGAAGATTTTGAAATAATCAATGAATTTATTTCTAGTTTAAGGCTTTTCATTTGCCTAGGCCACCTGTAGATTGTCCAAATTTCCCAGACTGACTGCAACAGTTGTAAAATCTGTTGCCATTGGCCAATTATGTCACGGGACGAGATAAATATTTCGTGGGACGAGATAATTAACTCGTGGCACGAGATAATTATGTCGTGGGACGAGATAATTATGTCGTGGGACGAGATAATTATGCCGTGGCATGAGATAAATATGTCGTGGAACGAGATAATTATATCGTATTCCCAAGATAGCAGATTACTCCAAAGAAATCAACAACTTCCCACATCTTCTATACTATTAAAAGAGCCGACCTGAGACTTCCGCTTATAATATCCGTATGTGTGTTGGTCTGTCACAGATAGCGTCATTTTCACACCCTTGCAAGTGGTTCAGAGCCACCAAACATGGTACACTTATACTACACCTGTGTGATGGTACCCTGTAAGCGTCAGATCCGACATTCAGTAGCTAGCCATCGTCCAAATTGTTTTTCCGTGTATTCTGAGTATATAAAGACGACTGAGCCACCAAACTTGGTTAACATATACTACGCGACAATGCCTACATGATGATACCATATAAGCGTCAGATTCGACATTCAGTAGCTAGACCTCGTCCAAATTGTTCTCCCTGTGTTCTGAGTATATATCCATATGGAACCATTGGATAGAGTACATGGACATAGGCTGTACGTAGTATATACATATTAGCTAAATACTAAGCATCAAATCCAACATTCAGTAGCTAGCCATTGTCCATAAATACTTTCTGTGTCTGTCTTCATGAATATGGTTTTTTTCTATTAATACATAGCCTACATAGATAAGCTCTTGATGGTTATCTGGGTCACGTTACCAACTGCTGGCGAAGCCCTTTCGGGTGCCAATTTTCTCATTTTTCAATTCATATAACATATGCAACTGGTCACTGACTAGAAGACTATCCCAGTTGACCGACCTTGACCTATTTCTCAAGGTCATATACTTTATTATGGTATAACATGAAGAAATATAGCTAGGCTTTCCAAATTAATACTATGTATACATCTGGCGATGGTCCAGAGGTGTGCTGAAGATAAATGACCTTGACCTATTTTATCAAGATCAGATTCTATTTAGTACAATATTTCAAGAAGGATTATATCTACATTGTCCAAATTCATACCGCATATGCCCGGATCTGAAAAATTAAATATTCTCTTGAATATCACTGACCTTGACCTATTTTCTAAAGGTCAATTATATGTGCAATTAAGTTAGAACAGATCAGAAAATTGTTGAAGATGACTGACCTTGATCTATATTTCAGAATACTTGTTTTGACTATGAACTAAAAGACGAGTAGAAGAGCATATTTAGAGCAAAGAATTTGGTCATGCTCTACCAAAACCTCCGCGCATTTTCCCCCCATAAATGAAGGCCTTAGCAAAAGCTGACCTGGATCAGCTGGTCATTCCCCCAAATAATGAACATGGTGTTGTTGCACTGGTATTATGAATTACCTTATATGTTGAACTTATTTCCCTCTGTGATGTTTGTTTATGTCTGTTTTTTCCTCACAACCTAATCTGTCAGACTGGCCTGAAGCTGTTGAAAAACCCACCAGCCTGAATCTCTGGGCAATCACCCGGCGGGTAACGTGCTAGTACCAATAAAGCCGTCATGTCTGTCTGTCAGAGCGTCCGTTCGTCCGTTTTTTATCACTCCATAATCATACATTACTTTTCAATGAAAATTTTATATGGTTGTTTCAACCCAGCAGTTATCAGCTATTAATATTTTCAAGAAAGTATATGTGCAAAACGTTGTTGACGGGTATATAAACTCAATCGAGCATACAGAAACACTAGGATAAAGTACACACATGTACTTAATGAGGCTTCATTAATTACGGGGTGAAGGCAGTGATCGAGGGAAGGCGACTTTCTCGGATTCACTTTAAGGGGACCAAACTGTCTGGGAGTTGTCAGGAAGGGGTTGGTGTCAAATCTTCAATAACATGATTACTACAGTACAAGCAATATAACAACATGTACACATCTTTTGTAAGCTCAAAATGTATTTGTGTCATACCTGATTTGACGGTTTCATATAGCAACCTCTGTCCAAAGAATTTATAGCCATCACATCTACATGTTGCATGTGGTAGAACCGAGGCTACTTCAGAACCAACTCTAATAGAACAACATTAGTTCAACTAGTCAAATCACAGACATACCATACCCGGAAAGTGTGAATGTATCCAGTCGTATATGTAGCCACTTACAAATATAATTTCAGACAAATTATAAAAAATGTACAAGGTGTTACGATACATATACTATGTGTAATGGAAGGGGGACCCCCAGCCTATGGTCATGTTTAAGAGAAAAAAGAGATTCTATTCAATTATCTGAAATACAACGCTTGGTTACTGCTGGTTGCTATGGTAGCCGGTGCTAGGGGTCGTGTGGTCATGCCATTCAAGATGTCCAATAAGCAGCTACAATAATAGCACGGCTGGGATAAAAATCATCACAGAGATCAGTTCTGATTCTTGTGATGTTTTTAGAAAAATGCAGTCAGTACATTTGTCTGTTGGATCATATGACTTCTTGTCAGTACGCCGGCATCTTTTCCCACCACCCCTGTTATGTTGCATTTAATTGTAAGCCAAATTGATGGATATATACGAAGAGATGAGAAAGTAAGTTATGTTATGATATATTGTAAGCATTTATAAAATATACATGATAATAAATACATAAAAGCGAATTATATTTAGGTAAGATTGGTATAACATATACGCACACAGAATTATTTACACAAGCTGTATGTAGCTTTTGTATGTATAAATGTTGACAGATTTATTCGTTAGTAATTTCGATGTGCATA
>JAVTVY010036963.1:0-15627 GCA_036873755.1 Hanleya hanleyi
AAAAATAAGTTGCCACACTCTATACCTTACAGAAGAATGTCCATGAGCGGGTTCCCAATTTGGGACGTAATTATAGGTCACCACTCTACGCTGAGATATTGTACCATGGTTTTGCTGGGAAAATTCCCGTTCTATTTATAGATTACCACGTCATCGCTCTACACCGGGACATGTTGGGTAGCAAAATGGAAGAAGTCTGGCAATTATATGAAAAGGAATATCGTGCCGCGAGTGATCTACCGAGCGAGAATCTGGTGAATGATAATGGTGGATATTCATACGATGAAGCGGACGACGTCTCTATGTGCGACATTTTACACCACAACCGAATGGAACAGTTGCATTGTGACACGTGCAATCCTATGGGGGCGGGATTACTTCACTGGTGAAAACTCAAACAATGTGAACATTAGAAGAAAGACTAAACCGTTGTATAAACTGTGTGTCCGCCATACCTCGTCAAACACCTCTTCACGACATTCTATGTTGTTATACCTATACCATAACTCTGTGAGAGAAATTTTTGCATTCCTTAGAAACTGTTGAACGCATCATGTCGGCAGAAGACAATCTTGACTATGTAGATATGTGGATTAAATTTTATCGAGACCAGAGTAGAGCTTACCTAAAGGAGGAAATTTGTGAGATTGGGGGACAGAGAGTGCATTCACCTCCAAACTCTCTTAATATTGCACAAGGCAACAGTACTGTGAACTCGACTAACAAATCACGTACAAGAGAAATGACAGTTGAACTAATTTCACCGGCACAGCGAGTTGTAGAGCAGGCTAAAGCAGAACTCTGTAGACAACGTCACAAAGTAAGCGTGCAAGCGCCAGTAAAGGGAACGCGGAAAGAGGAGGAGGAGGAGGAAGAGGAAAAGGAAGAGGAAGCGGAAGAGGAAGAGGAAGAGGAGGAGGAGGAGGAGGGGGAGGAGGGAGAGGAGGAGGAAGAGGAGGAGGAGGAGGAGGAAAGGAGGAAGAGCATATACCGTACAGTATAAAGTATAGAGAGAAGTGATATTAGAATTTAATCTACGTTTTGGCAGAGAAACGTCAACATGACAAACAAGTGTACGGTGTGTCAGAAAACATTCTCGCGTCTAGATAACTTGATGAGACATCAACTTATTCACCAACAGGAGACTCAACCGATAAAAACAGAACATCCGTGTAAACCTACTCTCGAGACTTCATCTATGGCTCTTTCATCTGGGTCAATCGATTTTCATATCACTTCAATTAGAAAAAACATACTCTTTGATCAATAACATGCCGACATGGTGTTTACTCTATTCTGAGAATTCTGAGAATTCTATTCAAATTAAATATTGAATCAGAAACCTTGGATTTCCTATAGTTTTCAAATAAATTTAACATATGAGCTTCTGTTATTATTCAACAGAATGCTAAGCAGTCTGGGAGCAATAGACTAAATAGACTAGGACAGAACAGTTTTCAATATATGGTTAATTTTCAAATAATCCGATTACATTTCATTATCCCCGAATTTGGGACCGATAAGTCGAGAAATTAAATATGTTTCCTTATAAATTCCCTCATGCCATTTCATCAACGTCCTATTACAAATATGTTGACCACCCGATATCTGGTTATGTGATGCACTTTCCGTAACTCAATCATCAATGAGTTTATGAATATAAGTTTCACTACACTGCTAAATGACGCATAGATTCCTTGCTTTCTTTTCACAGTGTGACTGGATAAAACAGAATGGTTTTGGCGGAGTTATGACTTTCAACCTTAACTCAGACGATACCCAGGCAATGTGTGACAAAACTACAACTTTTCCATTACACAGAATTATTAAATCCGTCATTCGACCGGAAAAGACTGGGTGATTTGCAGTCACAAATATAGCCCTGCCACTACAGAACATGTTTTTTTCTTCTGACCTAAACCGATAAATAATTAGCATTATGCGAGTAAATTTCGTATGCAATATGTGTACTTTCACTGTAGCAAGTATAGATAATTGAATGTTAACTGACTTTCAAATGCCAGTATCGGTTCAGGGGAAAAGGGAATGGTTCTCGATCAGGTGTTCCCTTTTCAGTATTAGTTGAAGGCTAAAACCGTACTAATTGACCTACTTTTGCGGTGGGTTTGCGGCGGTCACGGGCTCGTCATGGTTGGCCTATGCATGGAGAAGCCCATCGCCGATGCAGCGAGAAGGAGATTCCCTTTCTCTCGCTACAAAGACTATGTATTGTTATGCATGGAAATTCCCTTCTCTCGCTGAAAAGGCCATGTATTCCGTCGCAAACCCACTGCGAAAGTTGGTCAACGAACATTTATCTCACCTTTTATTACTACTTTTCCCAATAATTTTGATGGGAAATTTCGGCCAGCTGTGGCAAGTATGACTTTTGGCTTTAACAATTCATCGATTTTAATGTTGCGTGTATAAATGTGCTGAACGGTCACAAATTATAAGATTTTTACAATATTAAACAATAGCTTAATTTATAGGCCCACACAACAAACATATTTTAATCTTGGAGTGTAACAAATATAGCTTTCCCAAGATAAAGAAATTTGACATGTTCGGGAATTCAGTGATCCTTGACCGTTTGACATAAACATCCACAGAACGTTTCTTTCCTCTGGATGTCAAGGTATATCCAAAGGACACAATGCACAACCCAGAACTTGAGAGATATCTTAGAATAAATGTTTGTCATGACTTCGTAGTATACATGAAATTTGAACACATTCCACAGCCCTGAAATGGGGCTATAGCATCGAATCAAGATGCTTGACCTTGGTATCTGTTCTTTTGACCTCTACTTTAGTATTCAACACTCCCCCCTTATGTATCCACTAATGAAAAACAAGAGAGAGATAGAATTAAGGTTTAACGTCGGGTTCAGTCATGGAAAACAAATATGCAATTTTCAATGATGTTGTGACCTTTGACCTCAACTTTGGTAGACGACACAGTCTCTCCTGTTGCATTCACTTAAAGGCTTTTTATGTGCTCTTTCAAAGAAGGAATATGATTGTGTAGCCTGGCATAGTGCGAAGATATCGGACTATGGTATGATGCTAAATTGTAAATGCCAACATATTGTTTTGGTATATCCTGATTCAGTATTTTTATTTTTATTACCATTCATGTTAGGCTGAATTCTGTTTAGTTCATTACTTCATTTTGTCTAGCTTTCCCTTACATTAAAATATGGTTCCCTCCATCTTAGAAAAGTTCCCAGGACCAAGTGTGGTCTGTTGGGGTGAATAAGTACACTCACACCTTTGATGTTGCTGGCCAGGGAAAGTGAAGTCGAACTTTAAAGTGATCGTAAAGTAAAGTTTCCATCAAATGACAGACCCTTACGAACAGTGTGGGAAAATATTTATTGTAATTTTTTGACGATTTTATTACACAGAGAAAACTGTAAATAAAGCATGGTGTTCTATGGTGGTCTGTTGCAATCATATCTAGGTCCAGTGACGTCACACTGGCTTAATACATATATATCAAACTGTGCATGCACTTTCCAATGCTTGATTCAATGTTTCACCAAAATCGGGGAAATTGAATGGAAAATTCAAATTGACTTGACACATTGGACTTGCCACATTGGGACAGTGAGTTTGTGTTGAAACTCAAAGAATACACACCTTAAGCTTGAATCAAGCATTGGAAAGTGCATGCACAGTTTGAAATATATGTATTAAGGCAGTGTGACGTCACTGGACCTAAATGTGATGGCAACAGACCACCATAGAATACCATGCTTTATTTGCAGTTTTCTCTGTGTAATAAAATCGTAAGAAAATACAATAAATATTTTAGAACACTGTTTGCAATGTTTTTTTTCATTTGATGGAAACTTTACTTGAGGGTGCTAATAAACCTTAGTTCAACCCGAAGTGACCAACTCTAGCCAGTCTGAATCATGGTTTATCAAACTGGACAGTTTAATCTCGAAGCTCTTCCGGTCTATCCCAGTCGGTCTTTAACATCAATGAGAAAGGAGTGTGTACAAAATGTTTAAAGAATTCTAAATTCTGTAATTAATCTGAGGGTTTCTCAGTCAGTCCATCTTGATCTGCAGAGAGATATACAGTTACCATTACATGGCGTACATCGACTATTTTCTATGCATACAATTTTCTTCGCCAGAATGTATATTTCAGAGACGTGCGGAGAATGGTTAAATGTACATGGATGGATTACCATTCCTGTTATATGCAGTATGTAACTGGACTTTACGGGATATCATTTAAGTAACTGGACTGCCATTCAAAAATATGTGATTCACAGTTATTGTGTGCTCAACATTTACATTGTGATGAGTGCATGACTGATTGTTCCTCAATCAAAGATGTCCCGGGTTTGAAATATATACATACGAGAGAACCAAACAAATGGACTTCGTTGTTTATTCCATTGGCTGCATCCTATCGCTAAAAGCTACAACTCCGGCCCAGAACTCACGTCTTTCGTAAAAGGTGAGGTTACAATTGGTTGACTTTTATGTGCTATTTCTATTGTATTCTAAATACTGCTTCAAAATACTATTACAGTATAAAGTTAGACACTGAGGATATTTCTAGAATGATAGACCTGAGGTAAACATGCTTACGTTCTGTTGTATTCATGGAATTTTCTCGTGATCGTGACAGATTTATCGTAAGTGAATTATGTGAGGAGGAGGAGGAGGAGGGGGAGGAGGGAGAGGAGGAGGAAGAGGAGGAGGAGGAGGAGGAAAGGAGGAAGAGCATATACCGTATAGTATAAAGTATAGAGAGAAGTGATATTAGAATTTAATCTACGTTTTGGCAGAGAAACGTCAACATGACAAACAAGTGTACGGTGTGTCAGAAAACATTCTCGCGTCTAGATAACCTGATGAGACATCAACTTATTCACCAACAGGAGACTCAACCGATAAAAACAGAACATCCGTGTAAACCTACTCTCGAGACTTCATCTATGGCTCTTTCAAGAGCATCAAAACATCCATTTACTATGATCGCCAGCGGCCCGACTGTTTGTGGGAAGACATCATGGGTAATGAAATTTTTGAAATCTGCTAATATCCATCCCTCTCCAACACGCATCGTATGATAATACAGTCAATGGCAGTCAGCCTATGAATCTACAAGTCTGAAAAATGTAAACTTCCTCCCCGGCATACCCCATGACATAGGCGAAGAGTATTACTTCGACCCCGGCCAAACCAACGTTATTGTTCTGGACGATTTGATGGGTGAGGTAAAGCGCGAAGAAAAAGTTGCCGACCTATTCACCAAAGGTTCGCATCACAGAAATTTGTCCGTAATTTATCTGACTCAGAATCTCTTCCCTCAAGGCATATCTGTTCATCGATTTAAACCCCCATACAGCGAAAAATGACAGACTGTCTACCAATGTAATATCAGGCGATGAGGAACTCGTGAAAGAGGAAGAATAACTGCCACCTCGTCCAGCTCCAATTCATAATCCATCAACTCAAATTCAACGCATACCATCTCACGATCCGACATGGTCCGCTAAGAGGAATGAACAAGTTGGAGAGGGATTATATACGAAGATGGATCCACCGTGGTTTAAAGGGAATGAAAATGATGACGAGTCCCAGCAGAGGCAGATGATCCATAGAAGCGGGGATGAAATGGAACGACGAAAGAGAAAACCCTTCAGATGACGAACTCATCCATTCTGGGGAAATAGATCTACCTACCCACTTGCGGAAACGGGTTAAATATAACGTGTGGAAAAACATGTTCGGTAAACCTATCGCGAGAGATTGTAGGGTTGACATTGATGAGAGAAAACAGCGATTTACAAGCCAAGGTTACGACGAGGATGAGTCTAGTGCAAATGCTATGGAGGATTATACTCCAACGATGATGAAGACTTTACGTCAAAAATACTGCAATCTCCTCGTGAACATGCAAAAGCTACAAACCGATTATATTCATAACGAGATCTTGAAAACAACGAGGCGTCTGCAAACGATATACGACATAGACTACGAGGAAGCACTCAGACAGACGATTAAGATGCGGAAATGCTTATTCGATAAGTTGATTGATGACGGTGATAGCGAGGACTCCGAATAAAGACCCCAGTGGAAATATTCGTACATAAACATTGAATGGAAGGCTAGATGTCGAAATGATACCCACAGTGGAGATGTATTTTATATAAGCAGTTTTCGCTCATTATTTGTGCAGTGCTATGAGTTGATGAATAAAGCGATTATTTAGTAATCTTCGTATTGCTTTGTCTCTATTTTATACCAGTCATATAATTCCTCCTCCTCCTCCTCCTCTACCACACACACACACACACACACACACACACACACACACATACGCACCCTCCTCCTCCTCCTCCTCCTCTCCATAAAAGAGTACATAAAAAGACAAGGCTATGATATACTTTGACATTTTTTGTTTATCCACGAAGTATAAATGCGAATTGTCCCTTTTTCAAGCAATGTCACAGATTTTCCAAGTATATGGTTTCATGTTCTTTGCATGTATCGTCCTCTTACGAGTCGATGAACATAAAAATATATACAATCATTTCACTGGTACTCGTTCACTCTCCATTGTCGTGACCCCGTCTCAGCGTCTATCATATATTCACTCGCGTAACGATAACGTTCAAGGCTTTCTCAACGTCCTCCACACAGTTTTTTAAATTTGATCACATAATCAGGTCCAAAGTCTGTCCGTCTTTTGTTGGATGGATTTTGTGCGCCTATTCTCATCCGTCTTCCAGCGACGAACATGAATTTTATCCTGTCCTCGGTAGAAGCTGTAACTCAAGTACACGTCTTCTGACAACGGTAAAGGTTCGGCATTGTCTACGCGTTTCACTACCAGATCGTCGATCGTAACGATATAGTCCGTCAACTTCATCCAACCCTCCCGCGATAAACGTATGGTTTTTATATGGGACAAAGGGTCGGAGTCGGCTACATCTATACTCTCGGTAATATCTATGCAGGCGTGCCCTTTAGAGGTTCCCACATTGACGAAGACATTGTATCCCAAATGGAACCCAGTCATGAAGATGTATCCAACATTAACGATAGAAGTCTTCTTAAGTTCAGGCTGTAGCAGTTGGGCTAATGTAATGTTGCCAGACTCCTGTAGAGCTTCCAGAAACGCATAAAAGGCCTTCGGACCTCGTTTAGGTATCAAGTTCAACAAATGCCGCACTCGACTACTCGTTGTCTTCTCAGCCATAATGTCTTCGTACATTTCCATCGTTAATATCGTATTTCGTCTTAGCGAATCACATATGGCGGACACACATGTTATTTTTTTGATGAGAATCAAAAGATTTTCGCGAATTGCTTGTCGGTGGATCTCTTCCATCGTGCTATCGGTGACGCGTTCGAATAGTAGCGACAGCATGATACGTTAAGGCAATTCGTCCTTATATATGAAATATTGAGGTGATAATGACATCTTACTGTCAAATGGCCGCATTTATGAAGACTTTCCTATTTTATCGACGTCACTTCCGGTCGACCTTATTTTCGCGTTGACGAGTTCCATGTCCGGTGAAGTAAGTAAACAGAGCGTATTTCGACGCCGAATAGAAGCGAAACTTACGGAGATATGATAAATTCGTATATGAGCTTTACGGTAGACCCCTACACGAGCAATACAACGCCGCAAACCGCGAGCCCGTATGTCGCTTATTTCCCGAGAAATCGCCGAATCACGTGACACCCATTATCGTCTAATTGCGGCGAAAGATACCGTCGGGCGATAAAATTGTATAGGACCTTTATTGTGCATCTATACGAGAGGAATACGACGTCATAAGCCGCGAGTCTCTATCCTTCTTAGTTCCCGAGATATCGCCATGGGTAATTTATAGAAAATTCGAAGTCAAAACAAAAAAAAACACAAAAAATCGAAATTTTGTTTTACCCCGAAACGAAATTTGGACGCCCTAGGGGCATACCTCAAGAATTTGCGCATTTCATGCCTCATTCAACACTATCAACATAGGAATCAATGCGACTT
Source organism: Hanleya hanleyi (assembly GCA_036873755.1). Taxonomy (NCBI): domain Eukaryota; kingdom Metazoa; phylum Mollusca; class Polyplacophora; order Lepidopleurida; family Hanleyidae; genus Hanleya; species Hanleya hanleyi. The sequence goes on from JAVTVY010036963.1 coordinate 8,025, forward strand.
CGGTCCCGAATTAGCCGCCTGCTTTTATTAGTCACCCTCCATCGCTAACTATAGACACGGCCCGCAACAGATATAGAACACCGCAAACACTTCTGACGCTATAGTCACGGTTCGGTGAACAGACGTTGACCTACAACCCCTTGGGCTATGTTCATGACATTATCAATAGACGAACACCGCACGACTTCGACCTATTTATGACGTCACCTCGACCTACTTATGACGTCATCGGCTTCCCGGCTTTCCTGGCTCAGAACCGGCTATTTACTTTATACTACTCGTATGCCCCAATTGGTTTGTAAATATCTGCGATAATACATTTTCTGCTTTTAAAATAAATTAAAGTTACTACTTGCAGGGTATCCATTCTATTTGTTTATTCGATTGTATAAGCAGACGAGACTTTGTCCTGCCATTTATCACCCGTCCTGTGAAATGGATTCTCCCGAGTGAACACCTGTGCGTGTCAAGATCACGGGTATAGATTTCATACGTCGCAAAGTTCTTAACCCTGCTAAATCGTCTAACAACTGCACGGTTATCAATGTGTAATAGGTGTAAGTATTGTAACGAATTTTGCGTGTGTGTGATTGGTGGATTTATCTAGATTCCATTTATCGCTGCCACCAGTGACGTAAGGTGTCACGACCATCGTCCAAAGTAACATCTATGACTACCCTCCAATAGGCATACTGAAACTAGCCCTCTCATAGGCTTAAAACAACACTAGCCCTCTGATAGGCTTAACCCTAGCCCTCTCATAGGCTTAAAACAACACTAGCCCTCTCATAGGCCTACTGAAATCAGTCATCTCAAGTTCATCTGGGTAACGTCCATCATCAGTCATCTCCCGAAGGCGTTCGTTACATGAGTTCGCCTCTTTTCACCAGATACTCGTGGTATATCGAGCTGGTAAGGAAGTCTTCTATCATCTCAGATGACCCGCCAGAGGTTATATGAGTGGAGCATCATGGGAAGTGTTTCTTGCATACTAATCCCAGGTATACAATAAGTATCCTGGTATGTTTCACGGTATCTCTTAGGTAGTTTCCACATTTCGATAGATAATCAAATACATTCTTAGATAACCTTAAGGATACTTCGAGTACCAACTTTTCCATAGATGTGACTATGTTTCATGTATCTCTAAGGATATCTTGGCTTAGACAAGAAGGAATGAGACAACACAGATATTTCAAGTTCAACAAATAACAAAACTGTATTCTGTATAAAGGAAACTGTTTCAGGATATATATACAAGGATATCTGATCAATTATAAGCTTTCAAGGATATATCAGGATATCATAAGGACACATAAGGATATATCCGGATACATCAGGATATATATCCTTGGCACACAGCATATATACAGGATACTTTATCTTTATGTTTAACTTCAGGATATATATCAGGATATCATAAGGACATATAAGGATATATCAGGATACATCAGGATATACCAGGATATCATTAGGATATATATATCCTTGGCTCACAGGATATACACAGGATACTTTATCTTTATGATTAACTTCAGGATATATATCAGGATATCACAAGGACATATCAGGATATCATCAGGATACATCAGGATATACCAGGATATCATCAGGATATCATCAGGATACATCAGGATATACCAGGATATCATCAGGATACATCAGGATATCCTTGGCTCATAGGATATATCTATCCAACTCACACAATATGCATTTATCTTTAGTTTGAGGACATAACAGGATATCAGAAGGATATCCGACACACAGTCGCAGGGTATAAACTATAATAGCCGATCCCTACAATCATGGCTGGTATCCTAATTATTATATACGCGACGGATATGTGGAGGATATCCTAAGGACATGCGAAATATGTATTCAGGATATACAACAGTCGGTAAATCACGATATCACCGGTACGAATGGCCGAATAGGATATCAAGGATATGTCGCCGTATATCCTTAATCGAGGCTAATAAACCACCCGTAGCTCCCAGTAGGAAATATATTCCTCACTACGGTGTCTTCTGTGTAGGATATTGACCTGCTAGTGATAATTCTATTTTCCCCCACCCTAAGGATATATGTGCTGCCCCAAGTCACCAGTGATATATATGTATCCAGGTCCGGAGGATATATATCCTATTCCCCATGGAAAGGAAAGGTCATGTGCAACCCGGTACACCTACGAGGGAATTGCACCTCCCCGCAGTGTCTTCTATGGTGCTGGTTCCATATCAAAGGGTCCACTCCGAGTGTCCTTCTCATTAGTTGCAGGATACATATATTTTGAACACACATCACTAGTATCCTACAGAGCACACATACCCCAGGAAACACCAGTGTCAATGGCAATAAAGGTCTGGCTATACCTATGCAGCTATATAGGATATCTGTAGGATATATATCCTATTCCCCATGGAAAGGAAAGGTCCTGTGCCACCCGGTACACCTACGAGGGAATTGCACCTCCCCGCAGTGTCTTCTATGGTGCTGGTTCCATATCAAAGGGTCCACTCCGAGTGTCCTTCTCATTAGTTGTAGGATACATATATTTACTGCCAATGACACCGGTATATCCTATATTATATTTTCCTCACATTTATTTAAGGATATATGTAGATATCCTGCAGGATATATATCCTTCAGGATACATATCATAGTACAGGATATATATCCTTCAGGGCATATCCTACAGGATACTATTTCACTAGTATCCTGAATGGATCATCTCAGTAAGGGTATATCCTAGGAAGGATATCATCTTTATTGGTCATCTAAAGTAGTCCTCTCCCGCCAATGGTAAATAGGCGACCTACCTTGTACACGACAAGGGGCAAAATGCGAAGAACCTCTTCTATCTTCCCGTTTATATAGCCCGCCAAGGGTAAAACCAAGTGTCTACAATACCTACGCTGATTGGCTGAGCCACCGAAAGCTGTCTGCAGCCGACCAAGCCATGATTATAGTATCCGCAAAAATGTAATAAACTCACCAAATTTCCCTGAAACACTACTAAATTTCTACTGAAATATTCACCTAGATACCCATAGAAATTAATTCTGAAGTTTTTATACAGTTTACTGTCCAAATTTAAAGTCCAAAGTACGTCGAAGCGTCTAGAATCTAGCTTCGCAACATGGTCTCGTCAGGAGACGAGCATGATAAAAATTCACGGAATAAATGCATCTACCAGGCAATCAGGGAATTACCACAAGCTAACAAGCATTTACTAGGTAAGATGACATTTAGTTCAATCAGATACCATACTATTTTAAACAATTTAGCCATTGAAAACACTAAAACTGGTAAAAAATAGAGGCACATGGCAGTGTTGAAAACTGGCCCCGCGATAACGCATTACATGCTGGTACAAAACAGACATGTGACACGTACTATAATAAACCTGTAAAACTTATGTACAACATTCAAATAAACATTTAGCAATCAGACAATTTCCCACACTATCCCCTCCCAGCTTTTGTGCGTCCTCGCACAAACTACAGAATATCACTTCTGACACCATATACATACCTGAACAAGAAGTGATAGTTTAATGGTATCAACAATACCATTTCTCATATAACAATGTCACATCACAGCTGAAATAAACATGAAATCTGATCAAGTAAAGTCATTAACTTTGCTGCAAATAAAGTCATAACTGGAATGAGGTAAATCATAATGTCACAGAGTTCAATAAAGAGCACCAATCCAAAAAGGATCATTTAACCAAGTTGCATCAACACGGAAATATCACAGAAACTGTCAGTTCCACAACATACACTGGTCCTGATAAGGACCCAAGTAACAGTGTATCTTGTGCAGCAAGAGTTCGAAGGATGACGTAACAAATGGTATATAGTTGATCTGAAGAAACACAAAGGTAATCCACTCTGGGTCGTACACAGAGTACCGGTAAAGTAAATCCAAATGAAGACGTCTTTGGTAAATCCAACATTCAGGAAACACATCAACACTGCCGAAATGACATTCAGACACAGTTAAATCACATATTCAATGCAGATGAAGGAATCTCAGGCAAATCCATGGGGGAACAACGATGCAAATACTACCAACTAGAACAATTAAATTTGTGTCTTTGTCCGAAAGAAGAAGATTCATTATATTGGCCAGTGGTAGTCCATATGATTCCCGGTACCATGGCAGATATCACAGTTGAGGTCTGTACAAAGCCAGATGCCCTGCCTCGACTGCGTTCCCTCCTCAGTAGTTCTCACCGGTTCTGGAACCATCTGGTCAACATGGCTTCCTATTGCAGATGGACTCAAAGTGCCTATCGGCTGGGCCACAATACAATCCTCCGTTTGACTGGCCATGGGTCTTGTTGGTTTCCTGTAAACCTCTGTCGGGGTAGATAGGGATGAGCTGTTAACCAATTTGGTGTCAGTTTGGGTGTGGGTGGTGGTCATCTTCACAATGCGTGTTTCCTCTGTCTGTGTATGGTTTTCATACCGGGGCATTCGTCGGGTGTCCCTAGTGACATCTTCATACACTGTTATCCCATTTGGGTATATGATTGTCCGATGGACCCTTTCCATACAAGGGTATGGTGGTGGCTGAAAAGCCCCTCTCACGGGTAAAGCAGCTGGGAGAGTAACAGCATCATCCCCCACGCCCAGGGCAGTCGGTACACCTGATGGTAAGGGACCACTCATCAGCTCGGGCAGGGAAAAGAGACGGACTGGGTCGGGGTTCTGTTCTGGATCGTGGATAATTTCAGTGTGTTCCACAGCAGAACTCGCATCTGAGATGAAACTGTAGGCAGGTGATTGAATACGACTGCCTTTCTTTTTACTGCTGGTCAGGTCGAGGGGAACATCAGCGACTTCTTTTATCTCCACTATCCTTGGTGGTGGCGTTGGATGTAAGGGAGAGAGGGGTGGTGGAAGACTGCCTGACATGTCGCGGATAGCCATCTGTACCTCACAGGGAATGGGGATGGTCGGAGGCAGGTCTACAGTCACCTGGGGATCTACCAGACGCAGCTCACTTCCTCTGGTGCCTTGGGCCTTGTCCTCCCTGTGTATCTTTCCATGGTAGCGCTTAATATGGTCCTTCAGGTTATCCTTGCGGGAATACACCCGGTCACACTGATTACAGGAATGTTTGGCTGCATTCTGAGTACACGAAGCTCGATGTCGGTAATAGTTGGAGCGGTGTGTGTAGGTGGCATTACACGTCTCACATTTGAACAACATATTGGATCTGAAAATATACAAAAGAAACATGCGAGATAAGGCATTTGTTAGAGCCAGATCGCTACCTACAATTCCCTCACTGGATCCTCTCTGTTAACTTCCCCAAAGAGCTGCCTCGATACCCAATTCAGCCATCGTACCGGTTTCTTCACGGTTCGCCCGGAGCGAGTTCGCTTATCTACAGATAGATCTTCGCTATTCTCGTCATCGCGTGCATGCGCATCTCTGCCACGTTCCGCCAGACAATGTTCGCATTTCATGTCAACCTGTACCGCTTTGTTGAGATTACCAGTCTCGATGTCCCACTTCACGAACTTCGTTCCCCGATAAAACTTCAAACGATTGAAGTGGACTACCTTTGACCTGGCTTTTGGACTTCTCTGAATTCGGTATACTGTATCATCCAGACTGCTGAGAACCAAGTATGGACCTTCCCAAAAACACGACAGCTTTGGAGATAAACCAACCTTGCGTACCGGGTTATGCAACCACACTGCATCACCTGGAGTGAAAGGTCTACCGAATTTGCACCGATCATAATTTCTCTTCTGGATCACCTGTTTCGCCTTGGAATGACTCCTTGCCCTTTCGTAGGCAACTTCTAAGCGTTCCCTCAACACCTGAGGATACTCAGCAGTCTCATCTGTTTCGATATAGGGTGGTAATCCAGTCACTAGGTCTAATGGCAACTCTACTTCCCGACCTAACATCATCCGGTTTGGAGTGTAGCCAGTTGTCTCGTGTTCAGAGCTTCGGTAAGCCATCATCGCAAAGGGTAGTTGTTCATCCCAGTCAGTTTGATTTTTGTTCACCATCATCGAAAGTCTCGTCTCCAGTGTTCGGTTGAATCTCTCAACCATGCCGTCTGATTGAGGGTGAAGTGCTGTAGTTCTCGTCTTTTCCATCCCTAGCAGTTTGCACACTTCCGCAAACAACTTTGACTCATAATTTCTCCCCTGGTCTGAATGGATCTGCCTGGCTGTACCAAATCTACAAATGAATTCCTTAACAATCTTATTGGCTATTGTTGATGCCTCCTGGTCCGGTATTGCATACCCTTCTATCCACCTGGTGAAGTAGTCACTAACAAGTAGAATGTACCTATTCCCACTCTTTGATCTGGGAAGAGGCCCCAGGACATCTGTGGCTAATCTCTCCATAGACAACCCAACAGTGTACTGTCGTAAGGGGGCCCTCAGTCGTTTGGCTGGTGGTTTCCTCTTCGCGCACATATCACATTGTTGGCACCACCGTTCGACATCCTGTTTTGCACCAAACTAGTAAAACCTTTGATTCAGCTTCGCAAGAACTTTCTTCGCCGCAAAGTGCCCTGCTGTCTTGGTTGAGTGAAGTTCCAGAAATACATCCCTCATGTAGGGCTCTGGAAGCAGAGTCTGCCACACAAGGCTGCCATCATCTTTCTCCCATCTCCGGCAGAGGATCCCCTCTCTAAAATATAACCGATCCCATTGCTTCCAAAGGGATTTCACCGCTTCACTCTGTGGAGATACCTCTTCCCATGACGGTCGCTGGCCACTTCTCTGTTTAGCACCTATAATCCAGGATAAGTGGGTATCCTTTGCCTGAGCCTCAATGAAATTGTTCGGGTTCCATTTATCTTCACTGGTAACTACAGATGCCACTGCAGTTTTATTCCTCTGTCTCATTGGTTCTGTCAGCTTAGAAACTACAGGCGATTTCTGTGATGTGACATTCTTTTGTGAGTCCGCATCTGTTTCTGTTGAAATACAACATGACTCCTTTGGGAGGTCATCATAGTAGCCCATCTTCTCGCACTGTCGACAGGCTCCTCTGGACATTGCATCGGCATTTTGATGTTGTTTACCAGGTCGATATTGGATCTGGAAATCGAAAGTTCCGAGAACTCCCAACCATCTGGCCATCTGCCCCTCGGGTTCCTTAAAACCCATAAGCCACCTCAAGGCACAGTGATCAGTTCTAATCACAAAATGTCTGCCATACAGATAGTGCTTGAAGTATTTCACAAAGGTCACAACTGCTAGAAGTTCACGCCGGGTCACACAGTAATTCCGTTCTGGTTTTGAAAGCGACTTACTGGCATAGGCAATCACCTTCTCTGTTCCATCCTGGTGCTGAGATAAAACAGCACCTATGCCATAGGCACTGGCATCTGTGTCGAGGATATACTCACCAGTTTCGCATGGGTAAGCCAGAATGGGTGATTGGATCAGTCTCGCCTTTAGTATATCAAAGGCCTCATCACATTCCTCTGTCCAAGCACAATTCTTGTTCTTCTCTGTCAGCTGGTTCAAGGGACGGGCAACATTGACAAAGTCCTTTATAAACCTTCGGTAATAGGAGGCTAACCCGAGGAAACCTCTAACGTCATGAACATCTGT
>JAVTVY010036964.1:0-17526 GCA_036873755.1 Hanleya hanleyi
AAAATGACTGCTGCGATAATTTGAATCTCAGCTACGCTTTCGTTGTAGCTGTTCAGGTGGACATGGTGAAGGATATAAGCATACAGCCTGTAGTACTGGGTATAGCGCTGATAAATTCTAAAATATGAGAACAATGATGTCATAGCCCTATCGTCATCTGATGGAAAATAAAGAATCATATGATTGTTAGATAGACGAAACGGAAAAATATTTGTAGAATTCAAGTTCTTATTCAAAACCCGTGTGAACGCCGACCAAGAGCTTCATCCACCGCCACGTTCACCATGGCCACAAACTACAGAGGGCAAGACTCCCAGACCCCTTCTGACGGTTTGTATACTAACAACTTCAACCCAGCGCGTCACGAGTGGCAGGAAGGATGTGATGATTCTCCCGATCACGTTACTCTGTCCGTGGCCTCGTTGGGTATGTGGCAAAGCCAGGCATCCCACCCCGGCTTGTTGGCATCGTACTGCTAAGGCACCTTAAGGTTCCTTATACAAAGTTGGAAGCGCGTGCGACCACCACTTCCCAATTTCGAATGCCATCAGTTGACCGGTGTCGTCGCTTATATCAACGATGATGGCACTGTCAGTCTGCCAGACTGGTAGATAGTGCACTTTGTGTGACTTGATCTCCGTATTCACATTGCACTGGTAAGACTCATGGCAGGGGGCATCACTCTCGGTTCCAGTCGTCGTACTCGCCTGATAAGAGCGAACAAAACCTGGATGAACATTTTAGGCGTACGCTCCTGGCCTTCTGAGAGAGCAAAGTTATATGTGTTGCCATCGACTTTGTAACGCATCTTATCATGATGCACGTTGTACCGTGTGTAAGGGTACTGCATGTCCATCAAGTCACCGAAGATTTCACGGTGAAATATATCCTGATCGACTGTAAAGATTTTAAGATTGTAAGGGATTCCTTTTATCAAGCAGGTGCTTTAGAAGGTATTTTTAGTCGGCTGGTTGACGTAATGGGTTAGTTGTTACTTGGAAACACCTCAACTGGACTATTACAGGGAAGTGTGAGGTAAGACATGATGACTAAGCCTACTCCTGCCAGGAGTCTGTGGTCGGCGTAGTGACGGACGTGATTCGTGGGAGCGTCTCAGGTATCTCGCGTTGTGACGTTTGGGGCGGTGTCATGTGAGGTCCATCGTTGGGGATTCCCCACAAATTCTTGTGGAGCGTGAGTGTCTTTCAAGCCCCATGCACAAGCTTCCCATAATTTTGGGGCTTGTGACCTGCGTTGAGGCATCATATCTTTCACTAAATCCATCTGTGGGTGCCGCGGAATACACGGTTTTACACCAGGAGTTTCCTTTTCTCGTTCCGGACATGTTGAGATTGTTTTTCATCCGTTTCAGCAACCACCGACTCCTCCTCAGGAACGAAGAGTGTAGATTCTTCATGACTTCCTATTCGACCCAATACGGGCTGATCGTGGCACGCCTGGTACCGGTGACTGCGGGGCCCGTTGTTGTGCGACTGAAGATGACTTGTATTGAGCCAACATATTCATGAACCGATGAAGCGCCAGATTGTGCTGTTGTACTTTCTCACTATCGCTGATATCCCCCATATATCCCTCATATGTCTGGCTCTTGTCCTCATCGTGCTTGTTCAGCGTCATGGTGTAAGTGAGTGAATGGAATTTACCGTCGCTTTCAACAATATTTCAGCTATATCGCGAAGAACCAACTGAGCACCATCCAGCCAAGTTACGTTTCCGCTACTTAAATTACATCAAGTGGGGTCGAGTACTCGAGCTTGAATGGTTTGAAGCAGAAACGGTTCTACAAGGGCCATATTTTGCGTATGCTTCATTATCGAGCGAAGAGTACGCCCAGTATAGGGTTGGGCACGGTGACAGCCAAAGGCCCTGAGATAGCCCCGAGAAACAAGCATTTCTGTGGTTGTGGGACTCGATTTGGTACCAGGATACAAAGGCCTGTCTTATGTTTAACCAACTCCTTCGGAATTGAAGTCAGTGGAGTGTTACTTTTAAAACGCTATGACCAATCTCTCACAAACAACGCATGATCTCGGGGTGCGCATCACGCACAGTGGTTCAGACCAGTTCAGATGGGGCGTGGTTGGATGCTCGGTGCTAGTGACGACATACGTGATCCGGAGGTACTGCTGGAGTCACGAGTTTGCGGTATTCTTCAGGGACATGGATGATTACCTGATCAAACCTATTATTGTCTTTTCTAGCCCATGGTTTTACTTCACTGAACCCCGTTGGAACACTGACTTTTGAATAACAAGGAACATCCTTCTTTTTTCAAGGGTGTCTTCTATCATATCTTGGTTGTTTATACAAACTGATTGAGCTATCCCTCACGAATATTTGGGGGGAAATGAACACCTTATCCTTATCTAGGGAACATTCGGTTTGAGAATTATGGATAGATGAGTCTATACGTAGAATGGTATAATTGTTAAACTATCACCACTGGTGTGAAGGTAATGAAGAAGAGGTAATCACTTGATGAACAAGGAGGCCAGCGGCGGTCTGCTGGGGTGTGTTTTCTTCCCGCTCGGAAAAGGAATAGATTATATATCCCAGAAATGTCCCAGATTGATTGTGATTGGTGAATTTGAGGGTATGCCCGAACCGGTGAAGCGCTCGGAGATAACTTTCGGTCCGTGTGGGCCAAACAACACAAGGCTCTGTTTCAATGCCCTCCGTATAATCCTTTAGTGCCTCCGCTCTGGGCACTACTGCTCTGTCATCTTCTCGATTTTTGCGAACCTGAAAAAAGATGAATTTGACCCAGACTGCCTTATTTACATCTGTTCTAGTTGAGGAGATTCTGACATCACATTCATCGCCATGCCCTGAATCAGACGTAGAATGCTGAGGAATAAACGCAGCAATTTCTCCTTGCTAGTGACGGACGTGTAACGCCCTTTATGCCGGACTGGGTCTTCAAATGCAAGGTCTTGCACATGGATTCTATGTATCCAATACTCTCATCGTCCGTACATCGTGGTTTTTCGAATGCTCCCTATTCCATTCGCTAATCCCTCGCTTGAAGCTTATCCGCAATTTGTCACTCACACTCACTCACTCCCACACTCGCGCACATACACTCATTGCGCATTGCGCCGCAAGGTTAATAGGGCTCGAAATGCGCTTTTATACTACTAATCCTCCCCTCACTGCCACAAAATGCTCACTTTGGCTACTACTCCTACTGATGAAGTCACAGATGACGTGAACATCCCTCAAATCGGGGTCTGTACCCCGAGAGCTACAAAATGACGCATTCGGACCAAGGATGGTCATTCTCTACCCCAAATACCTTCCTTCACTGCCCCAAAATGCCCATTTTCTCTAATACTTGTACTGATGACGTCACAGATGGCGCAGACATCCCTCAAATCGGGGTCTACACCCCGACAGCTACAAAATGACACCCCACCCGACGCATTCGGACCAAGGATGGTCCATCTCTACACCAAATACCTTCCTTCACTGCCCCAAAATGACTACTTTCGCTACTACTCGTACTGATGACGTCACCGATGACATGGGCATCCCTCAAATCGGGGTCTACACCCCGAGAGCTACAAGATGGCACCTCAAACGACGCATTCGGATTAAAGATGGTCCATTTCTACCCCAAATACCTTCCTTCACTTCCCCAAAATGCCCATTTTCGCTGCTACTCCTACTGATGACGTCACCGATGACGTCACAAATTCTGTGGACAGCCCCAGCTCGGGGTCTACACCGCGTGAGCTACAAAATGACGCCTCCCACGACGCATTCAGACCAAGGATGGTATACTTACTACACCCAAGTGCGCATGCGCAGATTGACGCGACTTGCAATGAAAAACACGCCAATCTGACTACCCCACAAAAGCTTCACTTTGACACCTCCCACGACCCATTTGGACCCATAGTGGTCCATCTCTACCCCACACACCCCCACCCCCCAAAATGCCTGCTTTCTATACTACGGCCAGACTGCGCATGCGCAGAATATTGAAAACGGACGGCACATTAGTCCAGTCAGATACTCCCCCACGAGAGCTTCACAATAAGACCTCATATGACACCATCGGATCACTAGGGGCTCACCTAGACCCCAAAACGCCTACCCAGTATGGACTCATCCCCTCATAGCCAGCAGGAGACTATATGGGTCTATATACAGACCCAATCGGTGCTTTTCAAAAAATTTCACCGCTTACCTCCGAGACCCCTCCCATCGTGTTTTTTGTGGCGAGACGTGAAAAACAAGACCAAACAACCCGTAGTAAAACCCACGAAAAATTTCCCTGTATGGACCTATACCCCAAAAGCGAGTATGGGCCATATAGTGGTAGACATATATATGCTATTATCAACCTTGGTTTGTAGCCTATGACTCGTGGCGTAATGGATAACGTGTCTGCCTCTAGATAAAGCGACCCGGGTTCAATTTCCACTAGGACCCTTTACATGTAACTTGTCCCACTGTATACAGAAACTAAGGGTTCCCCACTTGCCCGTATTGACCTTGATGACTGCCTCTCATGTTTAAGGCCAGGTCCTTCGTTGCCCCTGGTGGCAAAATCTGGAACTAGGGGGAGATAACTCCGGGCAGTCAGGTGACCCGGAAGTGACCCCCTGTGCACCGGAAGTGAAGTCACGAGACAGGTGGCGGCCATCTGCGGAAAAATGGGCTCTAATTTCACCTTTATATACTACTAATGCAGCTTCAACGAAATAAATATCTATACTGAGAATTCTTCATTTCCTAGATGGGGAAAGGCTGGCTGCTGAAGTTCATTATTCCACAAGGTACTTTAATCCTATGAATCAAATCTGTTCAATACATTTATAACATTAGAAAAAAAAAACATTGTGAATATTTTGAGTCCCTGAAAACTAATCAGTCTCAAACTTTGTAACATTTTAAGCTGTCTGCCTTTCATTCATACGGTAAACTTGTACCGATTTTGTTTTCTAAATCCTGCAATCCAATGAGGAATGTATATCTTCCAATATATTTTGGAAGAGATAGGCTTTGCCTTCAAATCGTAAAAATATTTCGAAACGTTTACTAATATTAGTATAATTTTATTAATGATAATATTCGTGCTATTTCCTCTGTTGTATCCATAACCAAATCTACCTGGAGTACATTTTACATTATGTGGAGACAAAAATAATTGCACCAACTTATGTTTTATTCGTATTTATTCATATTGTATAAATGTAAGGGCAAAAACATGCATTACCCAAGATGTGAAATGCTTTCATTTCCATCAGCCGTCTATATCGGTACCATAACTAAAATGTTCTAAAATATTAAAAAAAACATCACATTCCAGAACCACGTGAAGACTGACCGTTCACAAGCGGAACGTTTATGTTATCTGTATATATTGGCGGGTTATATTGGATTCTTTGTACAGCCTGTCTATTCCTTTTGTGGCTCAATGAAGTATTAAGATATAGAGGAGTATTGAAGCGAAACTCCTTCTTTGTGTGCCAGGCTTGAAAAACACGCTTTACGTCTCTTCTAATTCTCACAGTCCACTTCTTTTAAGTCAAAATATAAATGAATATCACATGATGGCGAATTTGATAAATGTTTTCAGTAACAAGTATTGTGGATACAGAGAACTTTTTATGGAAAGGATAAAAAACGGGCGTGTGTGGGATCTACAGGTGTCTGACCTAGAATTTTAAGCATTGACGTGGCATTTGTGATCTAGTACGCATTGTGACACCTGTCAGTAGAAAACATCTATCAAGTTGTTATGCTCCTATTGACTGCTATTTGAAAACACGCGATTCTTGGAAAGCAATATTTTTCTCCGAAAACTTTTGTGTCAAAACTGAAGAAAAACCTATGAGCACGTTATCCACTACATAGAGCATCTCTCCTGCACCAGTGAGCAGGGAGTGTGGCCACACCCTCCTTCCTCCCCGAATAAAAATAGCCTTTTTCAATACTGATCTTTTAATGCACAGTCGGTATATTTGTACCAATGTCGCTAAACGCTCAGTATTGCAGTTTCAGTACTCAGTTCAATTGGGCAGATTTCAGATAATATATTTCTATGACGTTCTTTGGGAGACAATGAATACGTGATTGGGATATCAAAATATTTGTAACAGGCATGAATACGTGTCGGGGTGTATAAAACCTTGGCGTCGGCTTTCATCCCATCTTCATTTTATCCAGCCAGTTTCTACGTTCTCACTTCGAACCTGCCTTGATTTATCTGATTCCCATCAGTGTTTAAATTCCGAGGTCTAAATTTCACCTACGAATATTCGACGAACCAATCAGAACCTACACACGGATTGTGTGTAGAATGACGTCATCCTGAAGTAGCGGCGTCCTTTCTCTTAATATGGTGTTTCTATTAGCCCCTATATAGGTCAACCAATTAACAACGCTCTTCTATATGACACATTTCGAAATTCAAATGTTTTCGAGGTCAGTGACGTCTCGTGTCTATTTATAAATTCTTTGAACACTGAAGGGGACCAGATATATCAAGGAAAGTTCGAAGTGAAAACGTAGAAATTGGCTTGATAAAATGAAGATGCTTTCAGCCAGACTCTCATTGGGTCATTTTACCTGAACTGAATCATCATATAATGATGGGAAATCTAAGACGATGTATGGGCGAATAATAAGAATAGGCGAAGTTATAAATACTCATATGCCCTCAAACCAGAATGCAAAAGTAATACGGTATCGGTAACACGAAGCACATTGGTTTGGGTAGCAGTGGGTTCTTCGTCGATGATTTTGTTGTGATTATATATTTTTTTTCATTTCAAGAATATAATTATTTCCAACCTTTTCATACACAAAAATGACAGTGGATATAATAAAAAATGCCTTCTATATGACATACATCGATCTACCTACCCCTCTACTAGCTCTGCATCTAAATGACAAGAGACGCGACAATAATGTTAAACTAAAATGCCGGCATACGGACAATCCAGCTCGCAACACAGTCGTTTTCAGTCCATTTAATTTCCCTATGAAGTTCTTCGATGGTCAATGCCCGTCGCCTTATTGGCACCTTCATACATAATTCTACAAGTATAATGCATACATCCCGGGGGAAATCCAAAGAAATCCCGTCAAAAATATGTTAATGATGGTACTGGAGTGAGTGAGTGAGTGAATAGGGTTTAACGTCGCTTTCAACATTTTTTCAGCTATATCACGACAGGGAAGGGAGGGGAGGGGGAGAAGCAGGGGTACCTACTTGTAACAGAGCAGATCTAATGCTGCCATTTTATAGTGCTGTCCCACTGAAATGTCATGCCGTAGGCAGACATGACATCCCACTCAGTCACATTACACTGACACCGAGCGAACCAGTCCTTGTTCTATCCTCTTAATGCTGAGCGTAAGCGAGGGAGCAACAAGTTCCATTTTTCAAGTCTTAGGTATGACCCGGCCTGGGATCGAACCCAGTACCTACCGCTTACGAGGCCGACGCTCTAACCATTAGATGGTACTGGAAAACCCTCTGAAGTGCTCTCAGCAAACAAAGCTATAAAACATGAAAAAATCCCTTTAACGCATTACTGAAGTGTCATTGAGGTTCCTTTATATCAACATTTCATATTGGTGTTCAAGGGGATTTCAATGGGACTCCCCTAAGAAGTCCTTCTGAAGTACCAAAGTAATCCCATTCAACGAGACTCCCATAGGAAGTGCTTCTGAAGTACCAAAGTAATCCCATTCAACGAGGCTCTCCTAGGAAGTCCTTCTGAAGTACCAAAGTAATCCTATACAACGGGACTTCTCTAGGAAGTCCTTCTGAAGTACCAAAGTAATCCAATTCAACGAGACTCCCCTAGGAAGTTCTTCTGAAGTACCAAAGTAATCCCATACAACGGGACTCCCCTAGGAAGTCCTTCTGAAGTACCAAAGTAATACCATACAACGGGACTCCCCTAGGAAGTCTTTCTAAAGTACCAAAGTAATCCCATTCAACGGGACTCCCTTAGGAATTTCTTCTGAAGCACCAAAGTAATCCCATACAACGGGATGTCCCTAGGAAGTCTTTCTGAAGTACCAAAGTAATACCATACAACGGGACTCCCCTAGGAAGTCTTTCTGAAGTACCAAAGTAATCCCATTCAACGGGACTCCCCTAGGAAATCCTTCTGAAGCACCAAAGTAATCCCATTTAGCACCCGCACTGGAATATACACTAGAAATTAATTCGTGAATCGGCAATTTGATAACAAGAAAAACACCAAGAAATTTGAAAGCAAACGATTCATCAAACTTACTAAATAACATTTACAGTGACAACTAGATCTCGTGGCTGCCGTTATCGGTGTGATTTTATGGTTTGATGTTTGACTGTGATCTTTAGAAATACATAGTTTTTCCTATTTCACAGAATTGGGTCATGTGTATAGGTTGTGTTATGTGTAATGCTTTAGCTACCTTTGACACGCGTGACAGGATGAAATGTACGAAGTACAATAATTTAACAATTTATTCCATTAATTAGTTTGGTGCTTCAGAGAAAATTTTAATGAAAACCAGAGCATCTGAAGTCCCCCGACGCTGAAACTACTGATTTGGCTTGGAACCTTAACATTCAGTACCCAGCATGGAAAGCAATCGTGAGTGATATCCTGTGGCAAGTTATCCACATACCAAAGGAGATGGTACGATAACGCGGGATGTTTGGCCTATACGTGGTGCGGCTGAAATCGAAAAAACAAAATGTCATCAAAATAATTGTCTTTTAATGTGACGACAAGAGAAAATATATGTACACAATACGTAAAAGTTCTAGCTTGATTGCGTTATCATTGTAGTCATAATATGAAATTGAAATCCGCAGCATGTGCTATTCTTGAAGAAAGGTTTTAAATCGAATCATTTAAAGACACATTTAGACACGAAGGACCCCTTGGACCAAAAAGATTTTCCAGCAGTGGAGATATAATGCCACCACACATCACCGAGTTAAATGGCTCACGAGGATGCTGCAAGGTACAGGTAGACCCTTGTGAGATGTGACAGGTTTGAATTCCATCGCGGGACATCGAAAGTCAAAGCAAACTGCAGGCTTTTGGTTACCAACATGCTAATTCAAAGCCAGTACAGGGGATGAAATGTACAAGATTGTGTAATAGAGGCATCGACTCGGGAACTCTTTCGAATCACCAAACATTTCCAGGTAATCCCTCTGCAAGGATTCAGAATTGACCTGGACTTGTGAAGATGTATATAGTCGGAATGTGAGGCTTTACTGTGGAGTCATATGTTTGCTTTTAGTCGTTGTTTGATGGACAACTTGTAAATGTGCTCAGTCACTTTTCCCAATTTCAATGATTTTCATCAGCGGCCGTTATCCATGATATCAGTGTATGCTAGAGTACAATGTTGTCCCATCTTCATTTTATCAAGACAATTTCTACGTTCCCACTTCGAACTTCCTTGATATATCTGCCCCCCCTGCAATCTTCAAAGAACTTATAAATAGACACAAACGTCACTGACCTCGAAACCATTTGAACTGCGGAATAGTGGCCCACCTAGACCCCAAAATGTCTACTTTCATACACTTTCTCTACTGCGCATGCGCAGAATGACGTCAGTCCCACATCACACCCATCCCCTCGGATACTCCTTCACGAATGCTTCACAGTGATACCTCATACCACAGGGGCTCGTTACCGTTGGTAATTGGTTAAATAGGTTGATTATGGGAGGGGTGGTCGAGGTCGGTTACCGACCTCGACGAAACCTATCCAAGAAGGATGGGATGGACGGACAGACGGGCGACAACAATACCCCGGAGTCCAATCGGGCCGAGGGTAAAAAGAGTCGGCCCATCCATATTTCAATGTCTGTATAATAGTTGACCTTGAAAACACGCCGGGGTAATTCTGAGAAATACAAAGGAAGAAGTAATGCAACGAAACGCTTATAGGAATAACAACCTTTATCGGCCGCCTTTCTCGGAAAATGTCTCTACATGAGCGGTTACACGCAAGCAAATGTATTGTTCGTGTGACCGACATATATAACAGCATATAGTATTTCAATAAAAAAAAACACCTTAAGAGGACAGCTATCACCATTTCAAGCGGTGAATACCGCACGCAAGCTGGGAAATATATGTCATTATGTAGGGTGCGTTTTTTTTAGGTATGCACGATTTTAAGAAAAAGGATCAGTTCATGAGACGATATTGAGAAGTGTGTAGTAAGGGGAGATGCAATGTAGGTCGAAATAGGTTTTAAGGTTATAATTTGGGTATTTCAAAGATATTCAAGAGAACCGGGATTGTTTAGGTAGGCAACACAATTCAGCGTTGTAGAAATATATTATTTGCAGACAAAACATTGAAATCTGCAGCAACACGTGTCTGTGGTTTGATTGATCAAACTGGCACTGACTCCAGTGTTGGTCTGGAAAACACAGATTGAGACGTTTATTCTGAATCTAAACAATCAATAAGCGTTCATTCAGCTCATTATACCAATCAACTGCGTGGTTTCAGTCTTGATTGGTATGACTTTCAAAGCAGAAAGCGCAGTTTTCGGATACCAACAAGTCAATTCAAAACAATCACGAGGACGAATTATACTAAATTGTTCAATAGAATCAACACCGAGAGAACTCATTCGAATCACCTGTACGTGTGATGGAAGATCAGATATAATACGCCAACAGCCATTATACAGCATGATAGCAATAAATACATCAATCTAAATTGACTTTCGCAACTTTATCGATGTCGATAGACTTTAGCTTTTTGGCTTTTCGATTACATGTATGATAGTTAAAGCATTTGTACTGGAATAGACATATCTGAATCCGCCGTGTTAACCCTACCTGGCCTGGGGGGCATTATGGCCCCCCTACATAACTTTCTGCGCTATATCCGGAACGACAAAAAATGGAGAGCTGAAACTCCGTGACTTTATAGTTTGTCATATTGGGGTCATTTTGAGGCTATTTGCATGACCCCCGAGCAGAGGATCATGGGTAAATCCAAGATGGCGGCCACATGGGGTAGCAGAAAAGTGATATTGTAGTCGTATTTCTTCAAAATTTCTGCTTTTCCGCGATGAAAAGTGGGCAAAAACCATTTTATTTCACATCACATTAATATTTACTAATTTATCACGCAGTTTTTGCGGAGAAATTGCAAAAATAAAAAATTCGGAAAATCTGACCGAAAAATCGACCAAAAAATGCCATTTTTGAAAATGACGTCACTGTGACGTCATCAAAGTTGCCATCTTGGATTTTTTTTGCGTTTTCTGGTAGAGCTTGACCCAAGGGTATAGTGTGATAAGTTTCAGCTCCCTAGCTCAAGGGGTAAGAAAAATAATTAGGGGGGGGGGCCATTTCAGCCCCCCCCCCCCCCAGGCCTGGACAGGTCCCAAAAAGCCCAGGCCAGATAGGGTTAAAATATCGCCGGTGATTCAAATACTCACAACAATGTCAAGACAAAAAAAAATCGAAAAAAAAATGAGCCAGTTTGTTCTAACTAGACTGCATAATCTGGACACCTTTGTATTGTTGGCGTGAAGATTATTATTTAGTAGTTATTTCACTGCAAATCGCAACTACACTGTGCTATCATGATGTAGAATTTTAATGAAGAATAAAGGTAAAAATTCAGTCTTCGGAATGTTCATATTTTGTATCGATTATTAATAACTTACCCCGAAATACACAGAAGGATGACACGGCCAGCTGGCAAAGTGTTGAAAGTGTGCATTTCCAGATTGCGAACGTATGTCGGAGTTGGTTAACGCAATACCTGAATACACCTGTACTCGTTTGGCTACCAGTTCAGCTCTGATAAAATCTAGGGACCAAACTTCAAATGTGAAAAACACTGGTCAGGTGGATTTTCCTTTTCTTTTCTCAGAAATACAATACAACTAAATCAATGGCAGCAATAAATTGAGACGACATGAAACTACAGTTCAGCTTGATATTTCAAGACTTTAATATTTAGTTAGTGTGTACACAACCCACCCCCCTTCCCTCAAAATTCCCCCATCATCGGACCAAGTTAGTATGATATCATCTAAGAGATAAGGTTCAATTGTATAATTTCGCACCACAAATACAGCTACCAATAGAGGAGAAACCTGCTGCAGATGACTGACCTTTATATGTTTTCCAATGTTAAATATTGAACTAGCTCTTGAATATTACAGCCGGCTTTTCTATATTAAAACATTTGCGTACTTTTACATACTTTTACCAGAGTATAAGGTAAAACTACGCATTATTATCTCATCACAGTTTATCTTGAAAGACCTTATCTAACCCTTGCATATGTAGCACATTAATAAAACTGGTGAGAGACCATAGCCGTAAGAAAGTTAAATGTGCCCGCGACCTTTTTTCTTACGTTGAGAATGCTTTGTGTAGGCCTCATTGGGTTATTTGTTTAGCACTTGTGACGACATTTTGCCTGACGTTTGCTTTAGGTTACAAGCGTCTAGTCCGTCATTCATAATTCAGCTGTCGTCCATTAAAGAATAATCCATACATATATTCCATGTTCCATATAACAGTATTAGCACCAAATTCAAAAGACCAACCGTAGTATACATAAACATAGGCTAGTTTCCTGCAAGGGATGCCGACAAGACACCATGATGTTCCAAAAACATAAAATCCGTATCGCTGATCAGTATTCTTAATCCATGATAAAGTCGTCATCTAGAAAATGATGTGTCTCAGTCACGCTTTGATTGTGTCTGTTCATATGAACACCATGAGGATCTTGCAGTACAAGGGTTCATACGGTCCCTAACCCCGGATTAAGCGGACTTAGACACAAGTTACGAAACGTTAGGCCACAGATCTTGCAAGTTTATCTTTCTTACTAGGAGTGCCAAGATTTCCGTCTGAGTAACTGGAGACTGCCCTCCAACCTGGCTATAGAAACTTCTTACAGAAACAGTGCGAGGGTAAACACTATGGGTTAAAAAAACCCAATCTCTTGATCGCTTCAATCGAATTACCTGCTTTCTTCAGTCTTATAGTAAAACCGATCATTTCTGGAAAAATGTTCATCATGGAGATTGAGATTTGCCATGGTTATTCTAACTCTGTGTTGTTTCCGTTTGCTAATTGTTGTTCTGGTTGCCGAGATATTAACACTCAAAAGTGTGACCATCACACTTTATCCTATTTTGTTAACTTGAAAGAACAGAAAATCCACACAAACATATCAGGGTCAAATTTTGAAAAACTGCGACTATAGTTTGTTGAATGGTTGGTTGTTTTACTTGGCCAAGTAAACAATTTACTAGAAAATTTGAAACTTCTCGAAAAATAAACGTTTGCAAATGAACGCCTATTGTTTTTAATTGGAATAACTTCATACCTGAAGTCTCATATCTGTTGGTCATGTTCATAGTTCTCACAATAAACGACAAATGCCAGCGAGTGTGCAAACGCCCGCTCAGGTAGGTAACGAGACCTTAACAGCCTTTCTCCAACGTACAGTCCATCAAAAATACATTAAACTGTATACTGCCGGTCTGCTAAGCTACATTAGGTAGACCTGTTCAATAGCAACTGTTGTAGATAAATTACAATCGTCGGTTAATATTTACTAGCGATGAAATGGCCCGCTACGCGGTAATGCAGGTTCTCAATGTAATTCGTGTTTACGAATAACGACTACTGATTTAATATTTTACAAAATCTGAAACTACAGGAAACCGATTAAAGGATAGAATGTTCGGTAAAGTTCAAGCTTTACGTGTATAAATTCATTTACATGAGATATGAATCTTAACAGTTCTTGAGATAGGAATGGGTAATATATATCAGAGTTCAAGGTGAAATAATTTGTCGTCTGTTTCAAACCCGGACCATCTGATGACAGCATTATTATAAGAAAACAAGATAAGCATCCTTTGTAGAATGAATTATGCAAAAGAAAGATGATATATATTGTAGATACAGTAGACAACACTATGGAAGTTTAAGGTATCATAGCGTACAAACATATTCCAGATAAATACTTCACGTTATTATTTGACAGTAATCCATACCTTGGTCAGCCAATATGGATATGATTAACTCGTCAAAGATTCGGACATTTATATCATCTTGGTACAGTATCTTTTTCCTCGCAGTATTTAAAAAAAATGCAATATATTACTCTCATCGTAGAACAGCTAGATTTCAGTTTACTGTAATTCAATTCAATGCCAACCACTTATTGAAAAACACAATATGGACAACTGAACTGTCTGCTAATTGCGGGATCTGATTCATGTTTTTTCATTTAGACTCCCCCACTCCGAACCAGTGCCGCGTTCAACCTGCTAAATATGCCATCAGTACCTAGTACTTGATTCACTAAATTTTATTTCCGACTGATTCTCAGTTAATTTATAGTTTGAAGTGTGAAACTGTCAACGCCCCTATGGACCCCAGAAATGGTTTAATTGTTACCCTCTATAACCCTTGAGAATCTTTCAACTACTCAGACTGTGGCAACATAGGGTTTATAATATCTCATAGCCCATGGCAAAGGAGACTACCAAGCTATTAGTTAAAATGAAAAAAAAATGTTTAGGGTTTTTTTAGTGTAAATATTCCTTAGTATTCTAGCCCATCAACAAGCCTTACATCACGAGAGCTTCAGGCCAAGCCCCCATTGCCAGATGTAGATAATTATCTACTGTAGTAATATCGTGCTCAAGCGGGACTTGGTAATGGGCTTAAAGACATACGGAAGAACGATTGGTTTGAAGAAAAAAGTAAATGTTTACTGCAGATAATACATCTCACTGAAGTGATGACAATTCAATAAATGAAAGCATAAAGGCCTCTGAAACACGCGTGGCGCCAAAACCATGTTTTATTCCGATGTTAACCACAGTATATTTCCCTGTTTACATGTTCATCAGTTTTATATCCAATTGCTCCAATAGAATGCGCAGATATATATTGTTTGTGTAGAGTCCGTATTGTCCTCTCCAGTAGAGTGTTTTTCCCTATGATATTGGCCTTAGCACAAGCGGAATTCAGACAGCTACAGTCGTTATTGTTGATTACAGATTAGCCACATATATGCAACTCGGTGTATGTAACCACGACTGAGTTTCACATCCTTACCAGGACAGACATCAGTATCGTCTTTTTCTTCCAGGCCAAACATGACAAAAATGCACAATTGACTATGACATTTAATGGGTTGTAAACATGTCAAATGTACTTCTCTCCCCCGACACAAAGTATCTGGATCATTTCTGCAGTGCAAGTACACGTAAATAGCACCAAGTCATGTCATTATCTTCCTATCACGTTCAAATTTTGAAAATAGAAGAAGTGCGGGAAACGTTCCAATGCGCACGCACCGCTTTAAAACGGAAATAACACGAGTACTTTATGATATGTTGTCATCAGCTAATGGGCTGGGCCTAACGCACGTGGTCAAGCTCCGCGTGCTTCGTGGATCTTCCATCTCGGTTACCCCAGCAGCTGATGACGCCTTCTTCTTTACGACATGTCGTAAAGTGTTCGTGTTATTTCCGTTTTAAAGCGGTGCATGCCCATTGGAGCGTTTCTTGTGCTTCTCCTGTCACGTTCAAATGTTGAAAGTAACATTGATAGGAAGATAGTGGCATGATTCTGTGCTATTTACGTGTACTTGCGCTGCAGGAATGAGCCCGATGTCGGGGTATATACATAGCCACTCCTAGAATACAGACTGTTACAAATAGAAAACGATATAAAAAGGTATTTTTTAGATTTATCTTCAAATTTCATGTGTATTCCAATATATGTTTCACAATCCAAAAAATTCATATCAGTCAAACAGCAACACACCTAAACTGTAGGCTAACAGCTGATGTGCATGCCAAGTCTCAACGTGTTGTTTCACAGAAGACCATGGGCTAGAAACTCACCAAACATTTATTGGTGAGCCACACAAGTGACAAAACAGTGGGAGAAAGCAGGAAAACTCAAAACTCGACCAACTTTTTCTGTCAAACATGTCGTAAACTTTTCAATCAATATACATGTAGTTTGTTTTTATATAACCGGCCTTGGGCATTAGAATATTCCCCGTGTCTGACCGACATGTTTTTTGTGAGAGTTATATTGATAATGGAACAAAATATTAAAAACATATGTTTTTATTTACTCCAACAATCAGCTTTACGAGATAACCGTCTTGACCAGTGTTCCATCCATTTAAGAGGGCCTATAATAAAGAAGGAATTAATATCATACCTGACTTGGCTTGGTTTAATTTGTCTTGGTTTGCTGGTCGAAGAGTGGGTGAACAAGGAATCGGTTACATGAGCTGAAATAAATGAAACGGACGCTGATATAAGCAGGTTTCTTTCTAGATGGAGAAAACCATCCATGAATTGATGTGATATCTGACGGTCGTAATTCATGGATGGAGCGCCAAGTCATAGTAAAACACCGAGTAGAAATCCAGCCCCCGACGCCTGACGATGGGGATGGTATTTACGCTAAAATACGGCGAAAGCATCCAAGTTTAGCAACTTACTATCTCTTCAGATCATTATCCTATCCATAAACACCGTTTATTTGGGTATTCGCCTCTGTTTTGTTGAGATACCAGCATAAATCCACACCTACTGTACCGTTTTCTTCCATCCTCCCCTGTTCACTCGATAGTTAGGTCAACAAGCATGCGCACACGATACACTTCCCGTCATAGTCACGTGACTCTCATTTGGCGACCCGTCGTCATCCGCGCACTTCCTCCACACGTGGTAGGGTGTTTCTAGCTGACAGGCGAGCAAGTTGAAACACATCGAACATATAAATTGTTTCTCTTTCTCCGGGGTGAAGGCTTTGATATTAAGAAATTCTGCTGTCAGTGCTTCATTCACGGTTAAATCGGACCCCCTTAATGTTGAGGTTACCGGATGCCTGCTATATCCATGGTCAAACTTACGAATGAATTCCTGGTTGCAGTTAATACAGCTCATTATCTCCTCTCGGGCGCAATCCAAGGGATATTTATTACACAATACCTGGAATAACTATCAAGAATTGTTTTAAAATGCAGGATTATTCTCACGCGTGTAATCAGTTAGCCGCTTCTGCCATGATTCGAGCGCGCCTGTCAGCTAGAAACACCCTACCACGTGTGGAGGAAGTGCGCGGATGACGACGGGTCGCCAAATGATAGTCACGTGACTATGACGGGAAGTGTATCGTGTGCGCATGCTTGTTGACCTAACTATCGAGTGAACAGGGGAGGATGGAAGAAAACGGTACAGTAGGTGTGGATTTATGCTGGTATCTCAACAAAACAGAGGCGAATACCCAAATAAACGGTGTTTATGGATAGGATAATGATCTGAGGAGATAGTAAGTTGCTAAACTTGGATGCTTTCGCCGTATTTTAGCGTAAATACCATCCCCATCGTCAGGCGTCGGGGGCTGGATTTCTACTCGGTGTTTTACTATGACTTGGCGCTCCATCCATGAATTACGACCGTCAGATATCACATCAATTCATGGATGGTT
>JAVTVY010036965.1:0-17157 GCA_036873755.1 Hanleya hanleyi
CACCACCCGTAACAGAGGTGTGTTGATATCGCCCACGATGTGGTTGTCCACCACGTCAGAGTAGACGTAGAGTCCGTACATACCCGACTTCATATCCATCGGGATCTCGCCTTGGTGTTCGGTGGGACCAGCGAACGTCTGTAGATCGAAACCCAGCATTTGCTGTAGCATAGGACTCAGTACGACACTCGCGTTGGCGGAGACGATAAGCTCTGCCTTGTCGTTGTGTGCGTTGTAATCGAAGTTCACGTGATTCTTGAAGGGATAGGCTTTGATGGGTCTTGAAGTATTTGTGACCTCCCGTAGAGCCTTATAATGCAACAGTCTTGACAGCCCACTCATGAACTCCTTGGGAGTATCGTATTGGCCTTCAGGGAGAGTGAGTCGGGTGTCTTTTCCTTCGTAGGTCACCTCGCACCACACTTCATTGGCTCGCACGTTGTACCACGAGTAAGGGTACTGAATATCCACCAGTCCACATTCCCACCGGCCAGGTAAATGCAACGGTTGTGGTAATTGAGTCACATACTTGGCCACGGTGCTGTCAGGAAACACATCCAGCGAACTGTTACTGGGTAGGGTGAGGTAAAACATGGCGACTGAGCTGTCCTGCTGCTGCTGTTGGTTTTAATAGGTGTTCCAGACCTTGGGTGGTTGTGTCCGGCGTCGTGTTCGTCGCGTTGACTTGCTACGTGTCACGGCTCTGGAAATGTGCGGTGTCCTGATCAAGGGTGGTGTTTTAAAGGTCTGAAAAGAAGGTGCCCGTTGTGGTGGTGGAGGAGTTTTGGGGGGTGACTCCGGTTCCCATTCGGATTCCCAAGGTTGTGGAATCTGTCGTGGTGCACGACTCGGCGATTGCTGGGTTTGCTGCATAAAGGCCCAGCGGTGGGGGTTCCCCACCAATTCCTGTGGTACATGCATGTCTTTCAAGCCTTGAGCGAAGACCTCCCATCCTCGAGGATCCGTGTGCGATCTGCGTTGACGCATCAGATCATTCACTAAATCCGTCATGTGGGTGCCGGGGACCACCTGATTCTGTACCAGGAGTTCGCCTTTATCATTCCAAGTCATGTTAGGATTCTGTTTCATCCGTTGTAATACCAGGCCAGCTTGTTTCTTGAACGAGGCAGGTACACTCTTCAGCACTTCGTCTTCCACCCACTGTGGGACTGTGGGGGCTACCCCTGGTAATGGCGACTGTTGGAGCGGTGCTGAGGTCAGCGGTCTGTCACGTGGTGGTGGTGGTTGTGGTGGTGGTGGTGGTGGTGGGGTAGAGAGGGTTTTATATTGGTCCATGAACGTCATGTACCGTTGAAGCGTCTCATTGTACCGTTGTACTTTCTCACTGTCGCTTAACCCCGGTCTCTGTAAGATCTGTTGCATCTCTCCATCGAGGGTGTTTATGGTCTTCACCGTAGGTGGCACAGGGTAGGGCGATTGGAGGTTTTGAAGCAACCGAGGTTCGACGAGGACCATTTTTTTCGTGTGGTTCATTGTCGGCCGAAGAGTCCACCCAATACTGGACCCAACACGGAAGCGGCCAACGGTGCTAAGATGGCCCCGAGAAAGCCGCCTTTCTGTAACACCTTTTTTTTTGTGTTTGTGGGACCCGCTTATGGACTAGGGTTCGGAGACCTGTCTTATGCTTGGCCAACTTGGTCTTCTGAGCCGGAGTCAGTGGTACGTTGCCTTTTAACAGATTGTACCCGATCTCGCACAGACAGCATACAAGGTCAGGGTCCGCACCGCGTACAATGGTTCGGACCAACTCGGGTGGGGCCGTCTTCAATACACGGAGCGTGGGAGCGTGCTTCCGTACTCGCGCAGACATCATGTACAACTAATGCTAGAACCAACAACTGTGCTCTTTTTATCTACTTCAGAGACAAAAAATCAACCCTGCTGTGGTATTCATTCTTTTTATTATCCCCATCATCAAAACACACACACACCCCAGCTGGGGGAGCCACTGTGGGTGTGTTTACATTATTTTTGGAAGTACACGTGGTGGGTCTCTCCGGGAAAGATGCCGGTCCGTAGTCGAAGGTGGTCGGGGGTGGCTTGCTTCAGGTCGAAGAGCATATACCCGTGCTGAGGGGTTGTGGCATCTTTAAAGGCTTCCAACGCAAACGGTGTGCGGCCGGGATATATCTGTCTCGCCAGGTGCAGCAGTTGAGTGGTATCTCTCGGGTTTTTGAAGACCACCAGGTAGTGGGCATTTAAGCTGATGTTCCGATGTTCTTTGTTTTTACTGAACAGATTCTGCACAATGTAGATGATGCTGAGCCGTCGATGATGGCTGCCTTTGGTAAAGAGTTGGGTGACCCGCGCATCCGTCTCCGCCATGAGATCATCCAGAACCACCAAGGTGTCGGGTTCCAAATCGGCCAGGTTAGGTAGGCCTTCCACGAACGTGATGTGGGGCATTGCTGCATACGCTTCCTGCCATTCTCCGTAACACCACACGACTCTGGCAATGGGTGGAGTGATCATGCTGTCGGCGTGTTGAAGGAGCTTCCGGACGAAGTGCGTTTTGCCGGAACCCGTCGGTCCTGCGATGAGACACGTGAAGGGATGCTGCCAACGGGGATCCATGGTTCGAGGTGTATCCGCTGCCGTGGTAACCCGCTCTTGTAAATTTGGTACGAGTGAACTGGAGTGGTGGTGGGTACAACGTCGGTCGTCGTTGTCTGTTCACGTTCAGGGATGATGATGGTGGTGATGGGTACAACGTGGGTCGTCGTTGTCGGTTCACTGTGAGGGATGAAATCCGGTGGGTCTTGAGACGTAGTAGGTGTACTTGGTGTAAGTGTAGAGCTTACACTCGACGTGGCTTGTACACGGGGTGTGGTGGTGACTGGGCTCGATACGACTGATGCTCTCTGTAGACCCGTTTCACTGATGGCTGGTGTTCTCAGTTGGTTAAGTAACGTACTGACATAGGCTACGTCGTAAAACACACCTCCGTACAACACACTCAGCAGGGTTAGCACTATCACCCCAAAGCCTACTTGCGCTTTGCGCGTTTTGGAAGACGCTGTGTTCAGAGACGGTTGCACCGTGTTCATGGTCGGACGTGGAATGTAGGAGGACGGCAGTGGTGTCTGGCTTTATAGTCGTTTCACCTGGTTGGCAGCGACCCAGGAATTGAAGGAACTGGGCCAGCCTTGCCATTTGACGAAATGAAACAGTTTGCCACGTCGACGTTCCGTTTTCAAAATCTGCTCCACCGTGTAGTAGTCTTGCTGTGTTTTTACGACAGGCTGTAATTCCGTCTCGTAAAACGTCCCTAGCAACGGTTCCCCTTGAAGATCTTCCAGTTCATAGACTCGCTGCTGTCGGGGTAGGCGCCGTTTAATCAGGAAGTGCTCATCGCTCCAGTTGGGCAAGTAACTTTTCTCGAACTTGCCCTTGACTTTACTGATCCGTACAGGGTCCCCGACCTTGAACATCGCCTTCGGTGCTCGTTGCGATGGCATGGGGTACAAGACACGCCGGACTTGGGCTTCATTGCGTTGGGTCACGGTAATGGGGGCTCTCTGTATACTTCGATGATAGGCTCGATTGTAACCCCTCACCAGTTTCGGTAGAACATCGATGTACCGCCTTGTATTCTTATAGGTGAAATATTTATACATGCGGCCTTTGAATGTCCTGTTGAACCTTTCCACCACGGAAGCCTTGGTCTCGTTGTACGTATGGAAGAAAAACACCTTCTGTTTCTTGAGAAAGGCTTGGAACGGTCTGTTGAGGAATTCCGTGCCTTCGTCGGTTTGCAAATACAAAGGTTTGCGCCCGGTCTTGAAGATGTCTTTGAACGCCGCTATGAGATTTGCCCCCGTTTTCGTCCGGATGGGTACCACCCACGCATACTTGGATAGAATATCGATGCACGTCAAGATATACCGATTCCCATCGTTGTGTTTGGCAAAGGCGCTCATATCGACCAAATCCGCTTGCCACTGGGCATCTATTCCTCCCACGATGACCCGGTTCCGTAGAAAATGGCGACGGACAGCTCGATGTAAGGTATAGGTGTCTTGTTTTCTTAACCAATCTCGGACTTGGGCACGTTGTATCCCCTGGGGTTTGGCCGCTCGATAGAGAGCCGACAAGGCACTATAGGCCGCCGGACTGTCGGGACTGTAGTATAAGTTATCCAACACCTTCTCCCAGCGCTTCATGGTGACAAAATGATGATGGACCCTGGCTCTATCGTTTATTTATAACGGGTGTATCTTGGGCCGGAGTTTCTTTCTGATTTTCTTCGTGGGCTTCGACAGTGGCCATGGTAAATGACCAGTTCAACTCGTCTGATGACCGCTTGATAAGCACTTCATCCACATCTACCACGGCATCTTCCAATGCAGACCATAGATCAGGGTGAAGGGTAAAATGCACTGTACCCCCATCTAGCCGAGCCAATTGAGCAAAGAAAGGGCCGCGTCGGATGTACACATCGTGACACAAGTGGATGAGGTCGCCGTCCAGTTCACCAGACAACACCCGTTTGAATTTGGTCCAGCCCTCCCGGGACAGACGAATGTGAGCCGGGCACGGTTGTGTAGGGTCCGCATCACAGACGTCTCCCACCTCCTCCATGATATCGACCTTATCCGCATACACGTGCAGGAAAACCTCGGGGGTCAAGCTGAAATACGCCAGTACTATATGCTCCGTCATGGTCAGTACGTGAATGGTACCAGATTTCACTGTCTCTCGTATTTATAGGGAGAACCCCGTGAGATCAAAGGATCAGGTGGTCATGTCATTGGGCTGACTGAGTCTAGCCAGGTAATCAATGGCATCGTCGTCGGGTTCATGTAGTTGTTCATGGGGTTCAGCCAGCGCGTCCTCAATAGCACGAGCCCACGCCAACTGGTCTGATGATCGCTCGTCCGGTGTAAACAGCTGGTCCACAATAGGCACCACTTTCTCCAAGGCTGACCACAGATCGGGGTCTAGGGTGAAGCCTCGCGTAGGGTCTTGGTAGCCGCCCAGGCGTAGGAAGAGGGAGGTACGGTATACGTAGATGGCATTGTCTATGTGGATGAGGTTTCCGTCGAGCTCGCCGCTCAACACCCGTTTAAATTTGGTCCAGCCGTCACGAGGTATTCGATACGGTCTCAGCGGGCGCCCAGCAAATAGCTCCACGGTCTTCCACCAGGGTGACTTTATCTTCATAGACGTGTAACCCCACCTGGGGTGTAAGGGGCAGGATGGCTCGTAGGACGGATGACATGCTTGCTGTAAATGTCGAACGGTGAATGACACACACTCTGTCTGACCCTGGTATTTATAGTGTCAATACCACAGCGCCAGGGTCAATAGGGCACAGACTAGTATGAGGCCAACCAGCCGGTGCTGGTTCCGGCGTGAGCGCTCGTGGTCCATAGCCCGAGCATCAAGGATGGCTGTCATAGTCCAGTAGTGGTGAGTGATGGCACGCCTCTCCATCGAGTGCACTCTGTGGAGGACCGCTTCTGTGAACTCGTTCAGGATCTGGCGTCGTCCCTCGTTGTCGTCGCCATCTGCAAACATGGACCGGACCACTGCTCGGTAACCCGTGAATGAATTCACCACGGTGGCATACTGTAAAATGCGAGTCGCATGGGGCTGGATCTCCGCCATGGCTCTGTAGAAATGAAGGTGTGGGATGCCGAGGGACGTGTTTTATAGACCAGATGTAGCTCTACGGGTGTAGTCCGTGATACGCAGTATTCTGATGGGTTATGTGGCTCCTATAGAGATAGTACTTCATCGACCATGGGGATTACTTTTTCCAAGGCTGTCCATAGATCAGGGTGCAGAGTAAAACCACCTTGCTTGAGACAGAGGAGTCGAGCAAAATAGGGACCGCGGAAAATGTAGACGTCGTCACACAGGTGAATGCTATCACCGTCGAGGTCACCCAATAACACCCGTTTCAAGGTAGTCCAGCCTTCCGGGGATAAAGAGACACGCGCTGGTTCAGACGTACACCAACACCTACTGTCGTCATCGATGAGCTCCACACGTTTGGGATACAACAATAGGGTGCAGTCCGGTGTAAGAGTGCGGGTCTCCCTCACACGCTCGTCTTCAGGCAAGACTTCAACCGGAGGTACTGCTGGGTGCCAGGGAAAATGTTCTCCACGTCTCATGCTTTCGTGTCATACAAGCGGGTAGGCAAGCAGGCTGGCTGGTCAGGTCAGGTCAGGTGAATCAGGCAGGCAGGCAGGCAGGTCAGGTCAGTCAGAGTGCTCCGCAGGGTAGTGCAATGAATACACCCCACCCCTAAAAATCGCCTCCTTTTATACGTTTTTCTACAATCCGCCATCTTAAACCATTTTGATACCTCACTCGACCCCACCGATAGGATGATCTCTCATTTTCGTAACGAAAAATGTGACGTTGGTTACCATTTCCACAAGCCATTGGGTATTAGGGCGTTGCAACCGGGCCCATTCCAATGGATCCAACGTAGTCAATTGGTCGAGGAGTGGCTCAAGAGAAATCGCATCCGTCACCGTGAACGGCTGATCAAACACATAGGTATTATTGCTGGGATAATAATACCGCACCTGGTCCGTCTCCTTGTGCCGTAAAATGTACCCGAATGTCATATTCAACTTGAACGCTGTCACCTGATCTGTGAAAATGTTCTCGGCATAGGTAGACAGATACGTGAGGTCCTGCAGCCGAAAGTTATACAAGTCCAATAGACGACGGTCACGGTGAAAACAATGGCGTATGGTAGCCCAGTGACGTTGATAAATGTCCCTGACACGCTCGTCTTCAGGCAAGACTTCAACCGGAGGTGCTGCTGGGTCCCAGGGAAAATCTTCTCCACGTCTCATGCTTTTCGTCTCATACAAGCGGATAGGCAAGCAGACAGACAGGCAAGGCTGGCAGGCTGGTCAGGTCAGGTAAGTCAGATTGCAATCAATACACCCCTACCCTAAAAATAGACTCCTT
The DNA here is from genome assembly GCA_036873755.1 of Hanleya hanleyi. Taxonomy (NCBI): domain Eukaryota; kingdom Metazoa; phylum Mollusca; class Polyplacophora; order Lepidopleurida; family Hanleyidae; genus Hanleya; species Hanleya hanleyi. The sequence goes on from JAVTVY010036965.1 coordinate 6,958, forward strand.
TTATACGTTTTTCTACAATCCGCCATCTTAAACCTACCTCCACCACACACCAAGCCGCCGCCATCTTAAACCCACCACCAGCCCAACCGATGCCCCCTCCCCTAAGCTTCACTTTGATACCTCACTCGACCCCATCGGACCATTTTATCTAGGGACTACTTTTTCTCCGCGGAGGCGACCGCATCACCGCCAGACATGACCTCATCCCCGCGGAGGAATACACAGGTCAAAGGTTAACCGAACTATAGTCGTACATACTTGGCACACAGCCAAGGATGATGTCAAGCCGCCATCTTAAACCCACCACCCACCACATCCACCCACCAGCCGCCATCTTAAACCCACCACCACCATCCACCCACCAGCCGCCATCTTAAACCCACCACCACCATCCACCCACCAGCCGCCATCTTAAACCCACCACCACCATCCACCCACCAGCCGCCATCTTAAACCCACCACCACCATCCACCCACCAGCCGCCATCTTAAACCCACCACCACCATCCACCCACCAGCCGCCATCTTAAACACACCACCACCATCCACCCACCAGCCGCCATCTTAAACCCACCACCACCATCCACCCACCAGCCGCCATCTTAAACCCACCACCACCATCCACCCACCAGCCGCCATCTTAAACCCACCACCACCATCCACCCACCATACACCACGTCACATCAATACTCGCTTCTGATTGGATGAAACGTGACGTCACAAAGGTCATATGCAAATTTCTGAGACTCGCGCATGCGCAGTGACGCGCCATTTGCTTTAAAGACTCTTTGTATACTACTACCCACGTTATGTTCTGAATTCTAGGGTTTCGTGTGCTAGCCAATGACCAATCGTATGGCTGAACCCGGTCCCAGAGCCTAGTAGGGAGGACAGGACCGGATAGCTCTGGTTTCGAGATTGGATTTTAGGCAAATTGACACACACCATGCAGATGAATGGATGCACACTTCGTCACGTGATTGTAAGAGGGATCAAACTTCATCCGGGTTTAGGTCTATTCCTTTCTGCTATATTTGTACTCTCAAAGTTGCAACACCTTTACCCATGCAAATCCCTTTGAAATAGAATAAATCGTGTGAGACATATCCAGACTGTAAGTTTAGAGGTTCGAGGTCGGCGTCCAAGCCGAATGAACAGCCAGCCCCTGCGTTGAGCATGGGCTCGAGTGTTCATTCGACTTGAACGCCTCCCCCTTAGGCGATAACTATTGCTAGATGTCCGGTAGAAGTCTGAACATGTCGAGACAAGTCTGCTGCGGTCTAGCGGCACAGTGGCTCGTCCGTTTTTAATTGATTAATTATGCGGATTTGGGCGGTGGTCGAGGTCTTAAAGAGAAGGGTGGACACTCAAGTCGGTGCGGTCGCCAAACAGGCTCCCAAAACTCCTGTTTTATAACCCGTTTTCTCAAAAATCGAATAAGTTCATCTCAAAAAGAACGATAAACGGTTAAGTTACATATATGTTATCTTAGCTTTTTCCGGTCTGGCCTGTTCGGACGGATAATGGCATTTCTTTGACAAGTGGTATTTCCAGATTGACCATAACCCGGAAAAAACCCAATGCCAGCTGGGTTCGCCAGGAGGCAACTCGCGGTTGATTTGAGATTCACTGGTACTTTTCTTTACTCCTTCGACCATCCATCCTCTTAATCAGCCTAATTATCCAATTTTCAACGGTAACAAGTACCTATGGGTCTCAAATCAGTTTAGTCACAAGCAATAAAATGATTCGATTCTATATCATCTTATCTTTATATTCAGCTCCTGTTTATCAAAAACTGTCCAGTTTTCGGGAGACAGAAACTCAGAATGCGTCAACAGAAACTGGCGGTTGTTGTGGTGCGTAATCTGCGTAACGACTAGTTCCAAACGGGAGTGGTCGCCCTGGCTTTCGGTCTGCCGTGAAGCGTAAACTAGACAGTTTCTGATAAACAAGAGTTGAATATAGAGGGAAGATCATACAGAATCGAACTATTTTAATGTCTGTGACTAACAGCTTTGGAAAATATGAACCGTCCAACATTTTTCCAACAATATCAGCTGATGAAGGCTTGACGCCGGGGCCTTATCTCGAATAGTAGGTAACAGTCTCCAACCGGAGCTAGAGGGGAAAGCTGCGTTTTTTTCAAAACTGGTTGTCGAAGGGTATAAAATTTGTTCGATCTGTTCGACTTGCATGGAAATCTTGTGATACTAAATGAGATAAGAACGAAATATGATTTGAACAATGTTGTTGATAATGACATCCTCAAAGCTTCGATTAAGCTAATATTTTTAATACGTGGATAAACAACAACTTCAAAGACTGATACCACCGGATACCAGTTGTCGAAGCTGATATTGAAAAAAACGGCATTCAGAAGTGGAACCGGAGGTGTTTTATGAATTCACCAGAATGCTCTTCGGTTTGTGCAATGACACTGCCACATTTATATGGATGATGGATTGAAATTTTTGGAGACGAAATCTCCAAACATTGTTGATATATCTGAATGATATTCTCATTCCTGCTTCGTCCCATCAGGAGACGTGTCGGAAACTAGACTGGACAAGTATCACCTCAAGGTAAAACCTGAAATGTGCGAAATTCAGGTCATCAGTTTAGTGAAGCTGAGTAGGCAGCAGACCCAGAGAAACTTGCGCGGTAGTGAATTGGTCCTGGCCCACCAAGGAAAGGGGTTTAAAGACCGGCGCATCGTGTCGAATTTCGCAAGGACTGCATCGACATTGCATGCCCTACTTGGTGGGAAACAATTGACTAATAGAAATTCTGGGGTTACACTACAAGGAGCATGGTTAGATGACTGACAGCATTCAAGTCTTTGAAGGTGTTGGTTTCATCTCCTATACTGGGATACCCCGGTTTGCGAAATCTTTCATCCTCGAGGTATGTCGCAAGAGCAGGGGCTGAGCGGTAATCAGTTATTCGTTTCGATGATTTCCCACATAGTTATGACCCTTTATCCCGACAGCCAATAATTTCTTGTCTGTACCATATCTCGGTTGTTATTTGATGGACAATTCCGAAGCTTAAATGGAAGATGCGTAGTAACTTGCAAATGTGCACAGTCAGTCTTTTTTTGTTACTCCCAGGACTACACCCCAAGGGGTTTGAGGATGGTGGGGTTCTCTTTTAGGAGCAATGCAGCAATTGTTTCTTCAGATATTTTAACTGCTCTCTCCCAGTCTCTTCTTCTCACGGGAAGAGCAAATGATATTCCAGCAGCGCGGAATATGGAGAAAACACAAATCTATGTAAGAACTTTAATTCAATTCTACTCGTTTGATTATTTACTGGAATATAGTTTTTAATTATTTTGACAGATTTTCATGCCCATATAATTCAGAAATGACTTCTACATTTCTCTTAAGCCCATCGGAAAAGGCTGAGAAATAGGGATTTGTCATTGTCGTATGACAATTGTCTACACATGAAGAATTTTCCTTGAAGTGAGAAGTAATTTATAGCCTGCTGACTGTATTTAGCTTCAAAATATCCATGAAAAATGATAGAGGTGGAACTTTTGTGGAATATAGCGACCATATAACTAACTACGATACCAGCTCCGTTCTAAAATGTAGTGAAAATAGATTTGCATTTCACTGAAATATTGTTATTGTTCCAAATAAGTTCATTAAGGATACGTAACCCCATGAGGGTCAAAATTTGTAATTTTTTGTTTGTTCATTATTTCAATATTCAATATTGGGTCTAGTATTTGGTGAGAAAAATGAAATCGAATTAAGGAAAAAATTAAGAAATGTTTTCATAGGCGTGCTAAATGGTTATTAAAATAACCATTTAGCACCCTATGAAAACATTATTTCTATTCTATTGCACTACTCAAATTGATTATCAACAAAGATTACAATGAAAGGTTGAAAACATATTTTAAACTTTGACAACTTTTCTCCCCTTTTTGGAAAAGCTCGTCCACTAAAGTTGGGACGCTGCTCCCGTCTCGGTTGGCATCGTGCCAATGTCAGTGGACGAGTATATGTGGTCTCTCAAATGGGGAGTGATTTTGTCAGCTGATGGAAACAACAGTTAAACTTGAGAAGGAAATTTCATCTTGTAATTTATTTGTTTGGTTTATTCGATTGTTACTTGTTTGAAAGCAGAGGTCCCTTTCCTCATCCGACTTGTGAAATCTCCTAATGCACACCTGCACTTGACATATGTACAGTTCACATAACCGTAAATGGTGTAATAATTGCACCCTTAGCTCGATGTTATTGACACTAGTGTTATAGAATTTCTAATAATGAGTGGTTCAATTTTTGGTTTGAAAATTTATTTCCTAAAGTATGTGGAATAAACATATGTGGCATATGTGGTGGAATATGTGGCATCATTGAAAACTGTTGAAAACAGATGGTGCCAACTGATGGCAAAACCTCAAATTTGTTTTCAGGCAATAACTTGAGAACTGTTCATCTGATTCTTCTCAAATTTAGCAGGCATGTACCATGCCGGGAGATATTGCTTAGGATTGCCTTTCGCTCACTTGCACTTACAGGTGGCGCCGCCTGGTGTCAAAATCAAATTTGGTCTCTGGGAAATAACTTCAGGACCCTAGTCGGATTCTCCTCAAATTTAGTATGAAGATACCATGCCATTAGATGCCCTTTGTGATTGTATTTTACCTGCTTCTGCCTACAGGTGGCGACCCCTGGAGGAAAATCCGAAGTTTGTTTCCGGGCAATGATTTGACAACTGCTCATCGGATTCCTCTCAAATGGATATTCACATCTCATGAGATGTCGCTTGGGATTGCATTTCGCCCACTTGCACTTACAGGTTGTGGCACCTGGTAGCTAAGATTAAAATTGGTTTCCGGGCAGTAGGTTGAGGACGCCTTCAGATTCACGTCAGATTTGGTTTGCAGATAATATGCCATGAGATGTCGCTTGGGGTTGCATCTCGGTTACATAATTTCCGTGCTTCACTGCATGGAAATTATTTTACAGCAGCAATGAACGTTCAGTCAGCCGTTCTGAGTTGATCTCAAAACTTGGGAAGGCGGAAAGACCCTTCCGCTTCCTAATCCTATGGGGTAGCAGCTGTCTCCCTCAGGTATATCCCCTGAGGCCAATAAGGCTACAAAATATCGCTGACATTTCGGTGGGAGATCTAGCATCGTCTGGCTGCTTGTTTAATTTGGTGCTAATGCTGTTGTATGGAATAGGTCTTTATTTCTTCGTTGTCCACATATATACCTTGTGTGATCTTGTCCTTGCGAATTTAATTATTGATTAATTCTGCTCACAAGATTAGAGATGAGGAAGGACAGCCTTGCCTCGTTCCTCTGTGAAGTTGGAACCAACTGCTAGATCGATGTCTGTTTATCTGTTTATCAATTATTTGATTCTTTGTACAAACTATGAACGTATCTCCTGAGCACAGGACCGAAATTAAACTACTCAACAGAACCAAAGGTCTTTTCGAGATCGAACGAGTGTAGTCAACTAGGCGACTATTTTTTTCATTTTCTATGATATTCAAGACAAAGCGAATGTTTCCCCGGTGAATCAACCTTTCACAAACCCAGTTTGAATCGTGTGAATTGGAAAATATAAAAGTGACTTTGTTGTATTAGCCTAGGCTATGAATATAATTGTTGTGTTTTTTTTTTGTTTTTTTTTTAAATTAATGTAACTATACCTCTTCTAACGGACCAGATTCTAACGGCGATTGTAGTTTTTAATGTTATTCCAAAAAGTTCTGTAAAATTCTACTGATAATCCATCACATCCTGGCGATTTGTTCAATAGCATACCTGGCAAAACCTCAGGAAATTCAGCTTCTATAATTGAAGAATCCAAATAGTTATGGTCTGATAGCTTTGGTACTGTATTTGGAAAGAGGGACTGAAAATCATCAAAGCTAGGCTTTATTTTTTATGTGTATAATTCAGAGTAAAACGATTCTAGTTCAGCCAAAATCTCAGGCTCATTTGTTATTTCTGATCCAGCAGTTTTAATAACATGGTTGATACAGCTTTTACTTTTTCATTATTTTTTAAGAAATTTATTTTGCCACTATAAATCATACAGACGAATACAAGACAATTGAACTTAAGAAGAAATGAGGAGGCAGACACAAAAAATACCAAACATATAAATAAATACAAAGACAAATAAAATACGAAAATACTCTTATTTTGTTAGTTCTTTCCAAGTTATAATTTGAGATTCTCTCTCTCCCATCTCTAAGCATCTACATTTTGACCGAATGAAGGGGCCTTTAGCATTTGTCTCATACAAGTTTTCTGCTTCTGTTTTGGCTTCTTGGTGATCTGCTTCCAGCTGAAGGGCCCTTCGGGAGGTAAAAGCATTTTGGGAAAGGTATTGCGCCACTATTTCTAAGAACTCTGGCGTTGAATGTATGTGGATATTGAAAAACTCAAAATGTCTTACAGAAGAACTTGATGCTAAAGGTCACATGCCGTACAGACATGTATCCACATGGGATTTCTCGACTCTCTATACTACAATCCCTCATCGGGACCTTATTGACCGTCTAAGTTCATTGATAGTATCTGTGTTCAAGAAAACTGATCGTAGATATATTAATGTCGGAAGTCATAAAGCATTCTTTAGCTCTACTACATACAAGAGATATCATTCATGGGATGTTTCTTTTTTATAGAGTTGCTTGAATTTCTCATTAAAAATATCTATGTGAAATTTGGCAACACAGTATATCAGCAGCATATAGGTATTCCAATGGGTACTAATTGTGCACTCCTGTTGGCTGACCTGTATCTGTTCTCTTATGAATATGACTATATGCAGGCGCTTTCAAAAACCGATCCATTCAAAGCCCGTCCTTCTCATTCACCAAACGCTATATAGACGATCTTCTCGCTGTGGATAATCGCTATATAAATGACGCAGTGAAGGATATATATCCACCTTCACTGGATTTGAAGGAAACTACAGATAGCACATCTTATTTAGATCTCTATCTCTATAAAAATGAAGCGGCCATTCTCTCTCGTTGACTTTATGACAAAAGAGATGATTACAATTTCGACATCGTAAACTATCCCTTTCTGGATAGTACTATTCCAGTGGGACCTGCATATGGCGTATACATATCTCGCTTGGTAGCATTTGCTAGATCCTGTGTTAAATGTGATGATTTTAATCAACGTCACAAAACATTGTTGCAGAAACTTATAAAACAGGGCTATTCCACCAAGCGCCTCCACTCAAAGTTTCTCAAATTTGGCGATACATATCGCGTGCTGATAGCAAAATACGAGCGTAGCCTGCAAGATCTATGGCGCTACGTTTCGTAACTTGTGTCTAATTCCGCTTAACCCGGGGCTAGGGGCCGTATGAACCCATGTACTTCAAGATCCTCATGGTACTCATATGAACAGTCACAATCAAAGCGTGACTGAGATAAATCATTCTTTAGATAACGACTTTACAACGAATATTATGGATTAAGAATGCTGATCAGCGATACGGATTTGATATTTTTGGAACATCATGATGTCTTGCCGGCATCATTGAAAACTGTTCACCGCTTCTCTCTTGCAGGAAACAAGCCTATGTTTATGTATACTATGATTGTCTTTTTGAATTTTGTGCTAATACTGTTTTATGGAAGATGGAATAGGTCTTTGGATTATGGACGCGGATATTCTCTAATGTACGACTGGCTAGTATGAATGACGGACTAGACGCTTGTAATTGTCAGCTTCATCAATCATGCGCTTATCGATAATTTCACATTTTAACCAATCCAAGCTTAGGCATGGGTTCCACGTGTCGCACTCTTTTTCGATATCAGCATATCGTGGGGGGGGGGGGTGCTTCCGACTGGAGTGGTGGAAGTTCCGTAAATCTGCGCATGCGCAGTCGGGAAATTGTCGAATAAGGGCAGCTGAATGGACGTTTTGGGGTAGGGGTGGTCATTTTTTTCTTGTGGTTTTTACTATGGGGTGTGGGTGCTTGCTTTCTCTGTCTCACGCTAAAGAGTACAATGGAAGGGGTCTCGTGGTTATTGGTTGGCTTTCACTGGAGAGTTATCGTACACATGCCCAGTACGCGGAGTGTAGTGAGATGTCCTATTGAGTAGCCTCCATCTTTTGAAGCAGCGTCTATCTGGGCTGGTTTGTTGTGCAAGTGCCGTCCGTCTGCTCATGCGCAGTCGGGGATTAGTAGAAAAAGATAATTTCGGTGAACGTTTTAGTGTCGAGGTGAACCATTCTTGGCCCTAATGGGCCGTATGGTGTGTCAGTTTGAAGCTATCGTGAGATTTCTATTTCTTCGCGATGTGAATGCTGTTTTCTGAAGTGCTTGTACCTCCGCGCATCGGTAGATCGAGATCTGTTAAGTAAACTTTGAACATGTAAGTGATCTAGTTGAATGTGGCCTTTTTCAGTCCATAAGCCTATTTAGGGCTGCATTAAATTCCGCATTAAATGCGAAAATTAATAAACCTCAAAAATGTAAAAAAAATAAATACAAAATATACTAGATGTGGAACAATTGGGCACAATTTATGAGTTGGTCGTGCCCCAGGCCTGTTATATTAACATAACAATTAAATACCTATAAAAGTTTGGATATACACATTGCATTACAAGTTGTGTTTCTACTTTCAGAAAACTCCACATATTTAACTAAAACATAATTCAAAATATGCTGGCCTGTCATCTGCTGGTACTAAAGTCTAGTAAGAAGACCGATCGCTTATCATTTTTGAGCGCGCGGCGTAAGCGGCATGACGTCACATCCGGTAACGTCACATCTGGGTCAAAGGTCACATCCGGGTCAACAGTCACTTCCGGATCAAATGTCAAATCTGAGTCACAGGTCACTTCCGGGTGAAACGTCACGTCCGGGCCACGTGACTTCCGGTGATAAACCGGAACATAGAAAAATTGCAATTGGGGACGGGGTCCGAATGTGTCCCCTGATGTGTCGGTTTGAAGCGCTTGTGGAGTCCGACTGAACTGGTGAGTAGTGGAAATGCCGCACATCTGCGCATGCGCAGACAGAGAATAATGGAAAAGAGGCATTTGAGTGGGCGTTCTCGGGTCGAGGTGGACCATCCGTTGTCCAAATGGGTCATGCGATGTATCCTATTGAAGCACTAGTTGCGTAGCGTCGGACTGTGGCGTTTCGTGGTGGAAGTAAGGATGACGCACATACGCAGTCAGAGATTTGTGGGAAAAGGGCATTTCATTGGACGTTTTGGGATCGAAATGGACCATCCGTGGTCCAAATGGGCCGCGTGACGTTTCATATTGAAGCACTCGTGGGGGGGGGTGCTTCCGACTGGAACGGTCGAAGTTCCGTAAATGTGCGCATGCGCAGTCGGGAAATTGTCGAATAAGGGCAGCTGAATGGACGTTTTGGGGTAGGGGTGGTCATTTTTTTATTGTGGTTTTTACTATGGGGTGTGGGTGCTTGCTTTCTCTGTCTCACGCTAAAGAGTACAATGGAAGGGGTCTCGTGGTTATTGGTTGGCTTTCACTGGAGAGTTATCGTACACATGCCCAGTACGCGGAGTGTAGTGAGATGTCCTATTGAGTAGCCTCCATCTTTTGAAGTAGCGTCTATCTGGGCTGGTTTGTTGTGCAAGTGCCGTCCATCTGCTCATGCGCAGTCGGGGATTAGTAGAAAAAGATAATTTCGGTGAACGTTTAAGTGTCGAGGTGAACCATCCTTGGCCCTAGTGGGCCGTATGGTGTGTCAGTTTGAAGCTATCGTGAGATAGAGCTCAAAGAGGGGTGAAACGGGCAGAAGGGGACATGTTCGATCTGGCTACCTGATAGTGTGTGTTCGCATGTTTTCATATAGTTTATTATCCCCTCCATCACATCATTCCCTCGTTGTTTTTGATTACAATTCAATTATGCTCTTGTCCAATCCAAAACCGCCGTTTGATGTTGCATCTGTCACATTCATTCTTGTGCGTTAGATGTATTCTTGTCCAATCAGAAGCCGCCATTTGGTGTTGCGTCAACCTTCGGCCATGTTCGCTCTTCTCCGGTAGACATATCCCTAATCATCGTCGGGCAGGCCAGATTACTGTCACGGCACCATGCCCTGGAACAGCTGTTTGCGGAATTTAATCGCATTTTTCAGGTCCTCTGTGTTGGTAGTTCCATATCCTCTTCCAGGCGACGCTTGGTCTTCATGATGGACCTATGTAT
>JAVTVY010036966.1:0-16532 GCA_036873755.1 Hanleya hanleyi
TAGTGAAGCTTTCGTGGGGTAGAGTCAGACTGGCATGTTTTTTATTGAAAATCCCGCCCATCTGAACATGCGCAGTTGTGGGGTAGTAAGTAAAGTGGTCATTCTGAAGGTGCGTGGGGATGTGTTTGAGCGATTGAGGGACCATTCTTGGTCCGAATGCGTCGTGTGGTGTGTCGAAGCAAAGCTTTCATGGTGTGGAACACGACTTGAGGGATATGCGGGTCATCTGTGACGTCATTGCTGACGTCCTCAGTAGAAGTTGTAGCCAAATTGGATATTTTGGCGGTGTGAGGGAAGGTGTTCGGGGTAGAAATGGGTCATCCGTGGTCCGAATGCGTCGTGTGAGGTGTCATCTTGTAGCAGCACCCCCCAAAGACAAGCTCAATGCTTCAACGCCCTGATGAATTAGCCCTGAAGCCCTGCGCGTCTATACGTATCTCTACGGTTGTAGTCCGTGATAAGTGCTATTCATGGTTAGTCTAAAAGTAGAGCAACAACAACAACATCATCAAATATTACAGGTCAATCCTTTTATTATCCCCTCCATCACAGCACATCCACGCTAAGGGAACCACTATGGGTGTGTTTACAATTCACTTATGCTATTTCCCGTGTATTCAGAAGTTCATTGTTTTGATCTCAGAATGATGAGGGACACGAGTTAATCCTAATATGTACAGACCCCACCACACACCACACCACACCCTCACCCTGGTGTACCCTATTCTCTAATGGCTATAGTGTACAGGGTGCACCACAGGTACGTGCACATGCGTGCGATGACATCACTTCCGAGCTCTGAGCTCCACAAGCTTTGAGCTCCAAGAGCTCCGATTCAAGAACTCTGCCACATGGAAGCTACCACCACCACCGGGCGTTGACGCCTGACGCCTGTGGTGTGTGGTAGTGTGTGGTGGTGGTAGAACTGGTGTGTGGTGGTGGTAATAGTGATGTGTGGTGGTGTCTGTACATATAGGGATTAAGTCGTGTCCCTCATCATTCTGAGATCAGAACAATGAGCTTCTGAATACACAGACAATAGCGTAAGTTAATTGTAAACACACCCATAGTGGTTCCCTTAGAGTGGATGTGCTGTGATGGAGGGGATAATGAAAGGATTGACCTGTAATCTTTGATGTTGTTGTTGTTCTACTTTTGAACTAACTAATCAGAATAGTACTTATTACGGACTACACCCGTACGTATATGCGCGCAGGACTTCAGGGCTAATTCACCAGGGGTGTGGAAGCATTGAGCTTGTCGTTGGTGGGTGTTGCTACAAGATGGCACCTCACACGACGCATTCGGACCACGGATGGTCCATTTCTACCCAAATACCATCCTTCACACCCCAAAAATATCCACTTTGGTTACAAGTAAGTCAGTAATGACGTCACAGATGACCCGGATATCCTTCAAGTCGTGGTCCACACCATGAAAGCTTTGCTTTGACACCTCACACGACGCATTCGTACCAAGAATGTTCCCTCAATCGCTCAAACAGATCCCCACGCACCTCCGGAATGACCACTTTACTTACTACACCACAACTGCGCATGTTCAGATTGGCATTCAGACATCTTCTTTCAATAAAACACTTGCCAGTCTTTCTCAATCCCACGAAATCTTCACTAGGACATCCCAACCAAGCCATTTGGACCAAACCTGGTCTCTCTCTACCCCAAACACCTTACTTCACACCCCCAAACTTCCCAATTTGGCTACTACTCCTACTGGTGACGTCAAGAATGACGACACAGATGACAGGGACACCCCTCAAGTCATGGTCTACACCGCGAAAGCTTCACTTTGACACCTCACACGAGGCATTCGGACCAAGAATGGTCCCTCGCCACTCAACAGACCCCCACACACCTCCCAAAATGACCTCTTTACTTACTACACCCCAACTGCGCATGCGCAGATTGGCGCGACTTCCAATGAAAACAAGCCAGTCTAACCCACGAGAGCGTGACACTGATACCCCACACGGTCCATTTGACCAGGGATGATCCCTCAATCACTCAACAAACCTCCACGAATCCCAAAAATGCATACTTTCTATACTACGACCAGACTGCGCATGTGCAAAATGATGAAAACAGACGATACATTAGACCAGTCTCACTCACTCACACACACTCCCGCATACACTCACAGGTAACTCTATCGGATAGCTGGATGGAAAAAAGGCCGTCATCTACTTCAAACGCACTCCATTGCACCTCCGAAACTCCCGCTTTCTCTACTACTCGTACTGATTACGCCACCGATGGGGTCACAGATGACATGGAAGAACGTCAAGTCGTGGCTACACCCCGAGAGCTATAACATGACACCCCACACGACACATTCGGACCAAGGATGGTCCATCTTTACCTCAAACACACCCACACGCACCCCCAAAATGCCCGCTTTCGCTACTACTTGTACTGATAACCTCACCGATGATATGGATATCCCTCAAATCGGGGTCTACATCCCGAGAGCTACAAGATGACACCCCACAGGACGCATTCGGACCAAGGATGGTCCATCTCTACATATTGGAGCAGGAAAATGTGTGATTCAATGGACATTGGCCGCCATTTTGGATTTTGGCGGCCATATTGAATTTTCACACCAATTACAAATCATTCCAAAATTAACTAATTATTCATACCCTACGTAGGACTAGAAACAAAATCTAGTTTGTGGTTAGAAAATTGATTTTCGAGCAGGAAATTGTGAGCTTCTATGGGTATTGGCGGCCATTTTGGATTTTGGCCGCCATATTGGATTTGAGGCCAAATCCAGGGTGGCCCCTCAGCGAAATTGAAAGGGCATAAGTCAAGGATGACGGAACCACTGAGAAAACTTTGACCAGAAAAAATGCTAGTTTTTTCTTGGCTGGGACCTGTCTATTATAGATGGAAGATTTATTCCAGTGTTAATTGTTGGTTTTCTGTTGAAATTCAGAATCTTAAGACACCAGTCAAAGACGTAAATTGAACTGAAAGGTATCGCGTAAGTTTTCGCCTAACATGTCTACTCAGTACTCAGTCAGAAGAGTTCAAGGTCATTTGCAGGCGCCCGCACAAACAGGGTGAAAATATCCATGTTGAAAAGGTGAATATATAAAGATTCCGGTCAGTTTTTCGCACCTGTTTTTTAACTTCTAAAAGTATGAAACTCCCTCTGTCCGTTTTAGTCAACGATATTAATTTTGGGACTTGCACAAGTTAGGATCACGTGATACATGGTGTGAGTTCCGGTTTTGTACACGTGAGATTGTAGTGGCAAGAACGTCGTCTGTTTCGCTTGTTAGTTTTCATATCTTGATAGTCTTATTGGTTTTAGTGGCAGTTACAGCAATATGGTCGAAGGAGGAGCAGGTCCAGGATGCTTACAAACACATATGCAGCTCAAGTTTATTTTTACAGAAAACGACATAGATCCCAAACGATATGGGAAGAAGGCTAGAGTCAACCTTCTTTGCTGTAAGCTCGGAATTTCGACCTGTGGACAAGAGGACAAGGAAAACATTCGCTCTATGCCAGAACTTGGCAGTTCCCCAACTGGAATGTAGTTCCAAATACTGAAACCGGATTATTTGGTGACCATGGATGGACGGACAAAAGGCCTGGCCAGAATCCCCGAGTTGAATGATGGGATGGTGAAGCAGTATTTGTGCCGCACTGAAGTTATACCCCAAATGCAAGCCGTCAATATAAACTCTGCCGTCCATATCAGTTGAAGAACTTTATCCACTCAATGCGATTACATCCACAACCAGTACCAACCACAAGCGCTTTTGCGACCATTTTGGCACAATGCAATCCATCGCAAAGTTCATCTTCAGATGATGTAAAAGTCTTGTCCGTAATCATGGACTCCATCACAGGTCAGCCATTTGTTGGATACTGTACATGTACTGCAGGGTAAAGTTGTCAGTTGGTTGAGATGTACATTTAAAATAAAAGGGAATATACATGAATTGACTTTGCACTAAAATAAGCACCCAATAAATTATGAAGGATTTTGCTTAATATCTTAGACATGGAACCTATAGGCCATTTGTAAACTTATTAGATAAATTTGCTTAATGAGGAAGCGCTGAAGTTGTTATTTCAACGAAAGTTATAGTTTTATTGATCATTTCAGTTTTTGCCAATCATGTGGACATATACATGACATAGACGCTGCCTTTTCAGGTTAGCTGATCTGGTTACTGTGGGTACACATCTTTACCAGGGTACCCAAGCTGCACAGACAAACTTTGTCCTTGGATCAACCGAAAAGGTCTGTATTGCCTAACTATCTGCCTGGTTTAATTCAACATGTATTATATTATCAAGAAGTACTACAAGAGTATCAATTGCATTGACTTTAATTATTCATAACAAACTTAACTGCTTCACTGTCTTCTGAGGTTCGGGCTCTACGGGTTAGTTTTCTGGGTCTTCTTGCATTTACCAGGTTTATCTCTTGTGAGGTGTTTATTCCATCAGACGTCGACGATCCTCACTCATTAACATCACCTTTATGGGACGCTGTGAATAATAACAAACTTCGGAAGTTCAAAAAAACTGTAGGCTAGTCTCATCTGAACAGCCAGAGACGTTTCGATCAAGCCATGATCAGACGATGTAGAATCGGCCATACACGAATAACCCACGAACAGTCCCAAGGTGTATTCCATGCCACGAAGATCTCACAGTGAAACATATTCTTATCGATTTTAAGATTGTAAGAGATTCTTTTTATCGAGCAACTGCTATAGAAGATCATTTTGGTCGGGCGAGGGAGGATTGTGTCATAGGTTATTTGAGAGAAATCGGTTTGCTGCATAGGTTCTTATGTGTGTATGTTTTAATGTGTTGGATTATTAAGTTATTAACTTGAATAATTAGAATTTTGTTTGACCGTCGCTATATAGCTGAAATATTGCTGAACGCGACGTTAAACCTTAATTTTCTCTCTCTCTCTCTCTCTCCAGATGAGTTACTTGTTTGAGCTGATCGGTCATCACAGCTCCCGAGCTAGCGTATCTAATTCCGCTTCCGCTGGATACTTCATGGTCTCCACATGAACATCTACAATGAAAGCGTGACTGAGATACTAGGGCTACGTCCGAGAATCCATCGTATTGTCGGCACTGAATGTGAGGTACCGGGGGAAGCTTTCCTGTTGAGTCATATATGGTTGCTTTTTAGTCACCAGACGTCAATTTTTCCCACCTCTTGCATATCGCTCGAATTTGATATCTAAATCAATATTGTTGTGTATTCCGGAATTTCCATGCTGCCATGTTTGAACACCTGTCTGTACATTTGTAAACAATAAAATATCAAGTTCAACTCTTGTGATTCATCGAACGTGATTATCTGGAAAATAATATATATAGCTGTATAATATAAATATTCATATATTCTGTACATTTTCTTACATCATGTACACTCTGAAGTTCAATCTTTTTGTGAAATACAGATCAATCCTTTATCAACTTGCGTTGTTTTCAGTTCAATCTTTCTCTTGTTTAATGAGCAAATGAAAATTGACCAGGTATGCACAGGCCATAAAGTTCTGGGTTATCGCAACTTCCTGTGACAACTTTACCTTGGTATCCCATTTACGGCATGTGCGAATTCGCTGGATGATACGTTCCACATGAACCCGCATCTGGGAACTGGACTCTGAAATAAGAAATTTTCTCTTGGTCATTTAACTGCGGTCCCGGCCCTTGAAATGAGGGATGATGAGTTCAGTCCCCAGATCCTTCAATTCCTTCGTGAGGGTGAAGCCTCGGTCAGCCATGACCAGGCTGTGTTCTCAGACCATCCACTAGGGGATCACTGGTGAAGGTGATGTGGTTGTCTGATGCCCGTCCACCATAGGCCTCATCAATGAAATTTACTGTCAGATTCGGTGAGAGTCCAACCAGGTACTTAGTGTCTAGTTAGTGGGTGTCTTCTTCCTGGCTTGCAGGTTACTGGATTCCTTCGAACCTGAATCTGTGCGATCCAGAACTATGATGAGTAACGGCATGTGACGGCTGGCAACTATTTCGAATTTTGACTGGCTGACATCATTTCGTACAGTACGCGAAGTTCTAAACCAAGGCAACTCACTCACGTAGTTAGGACGTTTGATTCGCTGACACGGAAGGTGAATGCCTTTCCAATCACCAAAGTCAAGAATAGTTCATCTTCAAAGGACAGAGATCGTTCTTTTCCAGGCTTTTTCTGCATGGTCGCTGTGAAATGCTTGGTTGCGTCAGTCCTGGAACCTGGAGTATTTTAAACTCTTACCCCACCTGTCTTACAGGTAGGTTACAAGACTAAGAAAGACCGCATAATTCGGCATGTTCGTCCAAAATTGAAAATCCCTGTCATTATCTTTAATCACAACAATTGACAGGCCCTTATTGTTCAACGTATCCCTTTCCGCTTCTATCTCCACAATGTGCACAAGCGCAGCATACTCCGTAAAAACCGAAGTATCCTTTTTGCTCTTCAAATAGTCATTGTCGGCTGTTATATTCCAGACTGCCTTCCGATATGCCAAAAGTATACTGGACTCCCAAAATGCATAAATCACCACACAAAGCTAGATTCAGAGCTGTTTCTAGAAGCTACACCACCAAGCTTCTTTCAATCCTGCTTACGAGGGTCATTCAGGAAATAAAAGCATTTTGGGAAAGGTATTGCGCCACTTTTTGGAGTTGAATGTATGTGGATATTGAAAAACTAAAAATGTCTTGCGGAAGAACTTGATGCTAAAGGTCACATACCGTACAGACATGTATCCACATGGGATTTCTCGATTCTCTATACTACAATCCCTCATCAGGACCTTATTGACCGTCTAAGGTCATTGATAGTGTCTATGCTCAAAAAAACTGATCCTAGATATATTAATGTCGGAAGCCATAAAGCATTCTTAAGCTCTACTACATACAAGAGATATTCATGGTGTTTCTAGAGTTGCTTGAATTTCTCATTAAATATATCTATGTGAAATTTGGCAATACAATATATCAACAGCATATAGGTATTCCAATGGTTACTAATTGTGCAACCCTATTGGCTGACCTATATCTGTTCTTTGATGAATATGACTATATGCAGGCGCCCTCAAAAACCGGTCCATTCAAAGCCCCTTCCTTCTCATCAGCAAACGCTATATAGACGATCTTCTCGCTTTGGATAATCCCTATATAAGGGAGAGAGAATTAGGGTTTAACGTCGCATTCAGCTATATTTCAGCTATATAGCGACGATCAAACAAAATTCTAAGCAATCAATTCATAATCCCTATATAAATGACGCAGTGAAGGATATATATCCACCTTCACTGGATTTCAATGAAACTACAGATAACCCTACAGGCACATCATATTTAGACCTATATCTCTATAAAAGTGAAGCGGGCCTTGTCTCTCGTCGACTGAATGACAAAAGAGATGATTACAATTTCGACATCGTAAACTATCCCTTTCTGGACAGTAATATTCCAGTGGGACCTGCATATGGCGTATACATATCACGCCTAGTGGCATTTGCTAGATCCTGTGTTAAATGTGACGAT
The DNA here is from genome assembly GCA_036873755.1 of Hanleya hanleyi. Lineage (NCBI taxonomy): Eukaryota > Metazoa > Mollusca > Polyplacophora > Lepidopleurida > Hanleyidae > Hanleya > Hanleya hanleyi. The sequence continues at coordinate 7,570 of JAVTVY010036966.1, forward strand.
TTCAATCAACGTCACAAAACATTGTTGAAGAAATTGATAAAACAGGGCTACACCACCAAGCGCCTCCACTCAAAGTTTCTCAAATTTGGCGATACATATCGCAAGCTGATAGCAAAATACGAGCGTAGCGTGCAAGATCTATGGCATTACGTTTCGTAACTTGTGTCTAATTCCGCTTAACCCGGGGCTAGGGGCCGTATGAACCCATGTACTTCAAGATCCTCATGGTAATCATATGAACAGTTACAATCAAAGCGTGACTGAGATACATCATTCTTTAGATGACTTTACATATTGTGGATTAAGAATACTGATCAGCGATACGGATTTGATATTTTTGGAACATTATGATATCTTGCCGGCATCATTGAAAACTGATGACCGCTTCTCTCTTGCAGGAAACAAGCCTATGTTTATGTATACTATGATTGTCTTTTTGAATTTGCTAATACTGTTATATGGAATATGGAATAGGTCTTCGGATTATGGACGCGGATATTCTCCAATGGACAACGGCTGAATTATGAATGACGGACCAGACGCTTTTAATCCAGAGTGGCTGCCGATGCATTAAACCTATTCAGAGATGGGGCCCTGGCAAGATCTTCAATCTTCCCAGCTCGTCGGGATGTTTCATGAGGTCCTTAGTTTCTCAGGGTCCTCTACTCCAAAGATGGAGGGCACATAACCTGTAAAAATTATTCTGTCTTGTGTGAGCACCTGAAATTGCCGATAACATTCAAGTTTTGAGATATGAGCCAAACAAAATATAATTACTAGAATTCCATGATGAATACTGATAAATAAAATATTGCAAGAATTCATATAAAATTATGTTCTCAGATGGGAGAATTATAATGTTGTAGAGGGATAATATGTTTAGGGGCTGTTATGCATTTAAACTCTCCCTCACCTTTGGCTGGATTTGACCAAGCTGCATCTGGATGGGTATATACCTCAACAGAAGCTTTACTGAGATTGTTAGTGCTGCTACTTCAAGGGTTAGTGTGCATTTTATGTGTTAAACTGGCAAACTATGTTCATGTAAGGCATGTGCAGATGGCAGACATCTCTCCCAGATCTCTGGCTAGATTTCAACCGGCTACATGTACATCAGACTGGGTCTACACATAAACGGAGTCTTTAGAGACTGGTAGTGATGCATGCATCTCTGGCAGAAAGGAAGGATGATATTGAATGAAAACAGTGTCTATCAATATCATCTGCTGGGTGCATTTCAAATCTCCAAAATGAGCACAACTATATTCTGGAACAGCTGTTACAATAGACTCCATCATGTATATACCTGAAACATATTCCAGGATATAAAAGGTTGAAATGGCAATGGTAACATCATATGATACCCAGGTCTAATTCAAACCAATATCAATATTTACGATATGGTACACAAACTTCAGATATAAGGAAGAACAAAAAACATTAGCATGTTTATAACATTGTTCAATGCAGAAACGAGTATGGAAACTGTTCCTGGGCCCAAGGGAGATAACTTGCATTATCTCCCCCTGCTTCCAGTTGTACGACATCGGGATTCGACTCATTTGTAACAAAAATGAATATTACGTGTTGCTTATTTCAATGTAAACAAAAAACATACAAACCAGATATGACAAACACTTACCACCAGGAAAATGATCCTCACAAACTCTATCCCATGCATTAACCCCAAAACGACGATGAATCATTTTGTTGTCTTTCCCAAGGAGTAGGACATAATTAATGTGCACAAAACAGTTTCATGTAAACATTTGTTCAGTCAATTGGACTGCGCATCATCAGAACCCCAAACTATGTTAATTTGATCTACAAGTGGTACGCAATACGACTGAAGAAATTAGCCCAATAAAATTTAAAATTCGCTTGAGATATACAGAAAATAATATTGAAAATATTTTGTTTAGTATTTTGACCTGTAGGATCTACTTACCAGTAGTATTACTTGAAACTTAAGATCAATTTAATTCAGCGTTTGGGTTTCTTATTATTAACTGGGTTAAGGCCAAGTGGTAATCCTTTTAACCAAAATAACGCATAAAATAAGGAAATATGTTTTTTATATTTCCTCTTCCAATATCTTCCATGAGTCTATGTTGTGTTGACATGTGGGTAAATGTTCTTGACCATATTCCAACTCATACGGAAATTACAACGCATATAAGGGAAGTGGGAAGAGGTGCCGACATACTGACAGAGCCACATGACTTCACAGTATAGTCTTCTGGTTAACCTATTTTAAAGCACATACCAAGAATCTGACGATTCGTGATATGTATTGTATCTCAGGTACGCTTTTATTGTACCTGTTCATGTGGCAACTTGGATGTCATGACCACACGGCCCCTAGCACCGGCATAAGCGGTATTAGATACAAATCAAGAGAGCTATGATGGAAATGCTCTGACAACTCGTATATTGGTAATTGGCGAGCTGTATCGCTGTGACAACTCGTACACTGGGGATTGATGAGCTGTATATAGTCTTCAGGTTAACCTATTCTAAAGCACATACCAAGAATCTAACGATTCATGATATGTGTTGTATCTCAGGTACGATTTTATTATACCTGTTCATGTGGCAACTTGGATGACATGACCACCCGGCCCCTAGCACCGGCATAAAGACCGACACTGACTGGGAAAATATAGTAATTCCGCCGTATTTGTCCTATCCTCATTAATGACTCACCTCGGACATTACAATGTTCTGTGATGTGGATTCTGTTTGTACACACAGGGATTTCTACGTGGACAGGAGGGTGTGACATTTCTGGATTTACTGCTAACCACAAACTCCGATATCGAGAGAGGATCGCTTTTGTTAACAATCGGTGCCTTGGGATATTTGGCTGGCTGCTTGCTCTGTGGATTCTTGTACGACAAATACAACGACAAATTAATTTTTCTTCTCTCTGCGATGATGGCCGGTCTCTTCACAGTGGTTATTCCGTGGTGCGGTTATCTCCCTTTAATGGTTGCCATATTTGGTATAAGGAGTTTCTTTGCAGGACCTGTGGACTCCGGTACGTCTTTTCACTCCTGTTCATTTTGTTATGTGTTTTTCATAACTGAATTTGATACGGATTAAAATTAGCATGACTGTATTTGTAATAACCAACCTTAACTGGATGAAAGCTCGTACAGTTAAAATAGTCAATGCCTTTTCCATTATGTCGATTTCCTGGGAAGAGGATGGATACTGCTTCTAACCGGAGAAGACTCCCATCTAAAAAAAGAAAACTACTTGGAAATTTCGCTTGCACGCGTTCTCGTAAAATAACACAATGAGGTTACCAACAGAGCCTAGCCAAGAAAAAGTAGATTCAAATAGCAACTTCTTACAAATTAGTACAAACCATTCGCCCAAACTATGATCTTTTGTTACCGGGGTTATCAAAATGGGTCAAAAATCCTCAGTTAACTTCAATTTAATGTGATACTGGTAGCTGTGTCAGCATGGTGATCTTGTTAGAGTTATCGAAATCCAAACACTGAAACTGCTATTCTGTTTTTATCTTTTTTTCCAGGAAGTTCCGTTTTATGTGTTAGGATGTGGTTGAGTAAAGCCGAACCGGTTCTACAAGCACTTCAGTTCGTTTTTGCCTTCGGTGGTATACTTGCTCCTTTTATCACCAACCCCTTTCTTCTACACAGGCGCGCAGATACAAATACTTCTCTCCAAGTGAATCACAGCTCCATCTCACGCAATACAGGAAGTCAGCTATCTACTAATGACAATATATATGTGTCATTTCATGAAAATGTATCCTTCTCACCTTCGTTATACCTAAACAATCGCTCTGGTATACACGAACGAAATTCACAATCCGAAACCAGAACTACTGAGGTGTACATTGCCTTTTTTATTTCAGGAGGTTTGTTAATGACCGTGACAATCGCTTTCACTTTAATCGTCGCCCGAGAAATATTGTATAGCCGAATCAGCACATCTGATGTTGAAGCCCAACAGCAAGACAAACACCACAATGACCCAATGTCTGCTAAATTCTTGGGATTTGCTCTACTTGGAATAAACTGTTTCTCCTATGGATGTGTAGAAAAGATATGGATGAGCTATTTGATGACCTTTCTGGTCGAATTTTTAACTTGGACTAAAACATATGGATCTATCGCATCCGCGGTCTTCTGGGGAGGATTCGCTGGCGGGAGATTCGCAGGTATCTTTATCGTCAAATTTGTAAGGCCCGGGTCATTATTGATATTTAATTTCACTGGAGAGATTATGACATTTATTGTGTTGGTTTTCATATTTCGTTTGCCTGAGGCGATAATCTGGGTTCTTATTGTTCTAGTCGGGGCCTTAATGGCTCCCGTCTTTGCCACAACCATTTACTGGATAGACCAAAATTTCGTACCCTTAACTGGTAAGCTAATGGCTTACATCTACGTTTGCCTTTTTTCTGGTACTATGACCCATATGGTTTTATTTGGATATTTGTTCGAGGAACTAACCCCTATGTGGTTTGTATATTTATCTCTAATACACGCGATCCTTGGTTCTGTGTCGCTAGCTCTACTATCTGTGGTGGCCTGCAAGATTAAACAATACCGTGCATCACATCATCTTAATAGCGACACATACGTAGCAATTGTGAAAAATAATTTGAATTGAGAACAATAATTTGAATTGAGAACGGTCCTAATCTTTTTCAGCTATATCACGACGGGGAAGGGAAGGGAGGGGAAGGGGAACCTACTTGTAACAGAGCAGATCTAATGCTGCCATTTTAGAGTGCTGTCCCACTGAAATATCATGCCGTAGGCAGACATGACACCCCACTCAGTCACATTATACTGACACCGAGCGAACCAGTCCTTGTTCTATCCTCTTAATGCTGAGCGTAAGCGAGGAAGCAACAAGTTCCATTTTTCATGTCTTAGGTATGACCCGGCCTGGGACCGAACCCAGAACCTACCGCTTACGAGGCCGACGCTCTAACCATTAGACCACCGCAGTGCGGTCCTAATCTTAGACAGCTCTGTAAGCGATAATATGGTGGTGGAAAAATAAAACGGCGTGTCTAGCAAGAAATATCAGGAGACAGCATGTCATGGTGATCATAGATATGCTGGTCAAAAAACCTGATCGGGATCCTGATTGCATTGTAGGTCTACACAAAAGCATATCAGGGATCATTATACTTTTCTTTATCTCAACAACACCTCTTTTGTAGTTGATCATATAGATACCCATAATGACCAAACTAACCATATTATCATTGGCTCAAGTGACACCAAGTACGTGAATTGAAGGCCTGTGCTCATATAAAATGCAAATTGAAATTGGAAATTAAGGAGAGTTTTAGCATTTTCAGATGTTGACAATGCCCCAAAATATTTAACACGGAAATATCCGCATCATGCAATTTCTTATTCTGAATATTAGTCGCTAAGACTCGATTACTAGCATGTATGACTATATGTGTAAACCTCTCGGGTGTGGCACAACAAGCGCGAAACAAAGGACTTGGGAAACACTCCCAATATGGAAGGCGTATCTTACTTGCTGAGGTGGAAAAAAAGACTTGGAGATGCTGCTTTTGTACCATTGGTAATGTTTTACAATCAGTGTTACAGTTTGGTCTGGATGTTGCCGAAATGTTGTAGCCTTCCGAAACATACTAAAGAAGTTCATGTATCGTGTTATTTGGAGCCACGTGTGACTCGATAGCGTAAATGCAATGTTTTTTTTTGTAAAATGCTTATAACTAACTGTTCATATGCATTGAAATTCTAGTCATATGGCATATATAAATCGGAACAAATTGCATGTGGCAATACCACGATATTTAAAAAAAATGAAGCAAAACCGTGATATATATATTTGTACCGGTATGAGAATGGTATTTTTTCTATTTTTACTTGAGTTGTATTGTCACCCCTGCCCGAATAATAGAGATACCTACATATAACTCGAATTTAAATCTACATGCATGTACGCGTAAAATGCAATATATGGTCTCCCGGAAGAGTAAGTCCAATCCTCTTCTACCAGGAATTGCGTCTGTCTACCATTTAACAATTCATTGCTGTGAGACCCTATGTCCTGGAGGTAACAACAAGAATACAAAGCACAATTAAACAGATACCCTCCAGATAAGAGACGAATCAGATGAGGTGGGTTTTAATATCAGTAATCAGCTATTTTTAAGCACTAATTATGGAAATTGGAGTAAAGACAATAGAGTACTCAAGTAGAAAGGCAAAAAAGAAGTGCAGTCGAGAAAAATACAGAAGAACAGATATCTCAACTTGAATCAAGTATAAATTTGAATGGATCGGTGACCTAGAAAATATCAGGAAGGAAAGGATAGAATAATCGATGACCCAATCTAAAGCAAAATGGATTGAGGACGGAGAGAATCGAACACAATATTCTTGTGCATTAGAAAAACAAAATTTTCTAAATAAAATAATCCCCAAAATTAGCAGACGATAGGGACATTACTGATGAAATTTTTGAAGAAGTAAGAGCGTTTTATGAGCATTTTCAAGGGGGGGGGGATGAACTCAGATACACCACTGACTGATCTAAACCTATAGGCGAGTTCAAAGATAAAGAGAAAAAACAACCAGACGAAGGTCCTTTGCCCCACCATGGAGTGTTAAGTGCTTTTAAAGGGCAGAAAAAAGGCCCTGAAACCGATTAGTTTACAACATAATTTGTCAAGTTCGTCTGACGTGACATTGGTATCTTTCTAATAAGTTTAAACTGTGGGTTCGAAAGGGGTTGCCAAACTTTTACCAGAGGTAATTACAAGCGTTTGGTCCGTCATTCATAATTCAGCCGTCGTCCATCAAAGAATATCCGCGTCCATAATCCAAAGACCTATTCCATATTCCTACGAAGTAGGCTACAGATCGCAAATTGTCCGGTAATGAGTGAGTGAGTCAGTCAGTCAGTCCATCCGAGTCCTTTCGTCGGCAAAATAAGGAGAACCATTGACATTAGAACCTTGATTTTTTGCACGAACGTGCATTAGGGCATTGTTACCAACAAGTTCTGAGCTGATCGAATTCTGCTGAAAATTTGATTTATAATTTTTTTTTTTATTATTTATTGATAGCTCAGCGAGTGCACTGTCATGCCCATCGGGAACCCTTGGCTGTATGTTTCACTGTATATATAACACAGTACAAAACGTGATGGGTAATGAAATAGGAAATGCTAATTTTCCATCATTTGTTAGTGCCTTTTTCTACACTGCTATTACCAACTTGCCAGCCTACACACAATTCAGTATATTGTTATCTAGATATATGAAAACTGTGGCCGTTAACGTGTATCCTATTTCACATCCTTGAAACATTTCCTCACAGACAACATCAGGCGTCAAATTCAGGTCAAGTTACAGTTACACACTGGTGGTGAAATTTACTACATCAACCAATTAAATGACCCAGCAGAAGAAAGATATGGCATCATCCTTCAGATTAGTCTGCGTGAGTAACAACGATAAAAGTTTACTGAGGGTGAAACAAAGCCATGATGGCATGTTTAAAAGGTCTTAATTTATTTTCTTCGGGTAGAATTTAACTAGATAAAGTAAGTAGACGCTATTTATTCGTCTTTGTACCGGTTATGCTCAGGAGAATGGCATGAAATCATTATCTTGTGCAGAGACGATGTTGGTCTTGAGTTGAATTACCGTAAACTACATAAATGCTACATTTCTACTATAGTACTATATATAAAAAATTGTATTGTTGGGAAAATAATGCGATTCAAAAAGTTGTTTTGATCCTGGACAAGGGCACTGAAAACCATTAAAGAGATCGATATATTTTCACACGTAAAGCTTGAAATCTACTGAACTTTTTTATTATTCAATCTGTTTCCTTTAGTTAACAAATTGTGAAATTAAATCGGCGATCGTTATTTATTTTTGGAATGAAGGCGCATTAGGAGATTGTTACCAACAAGTCTTGAGCTGACCTACTTTTGATGAAAATTTCTGCTGATTTTTGATGAAAATCACTGGCGATTCTAACTTGGGCGGTGCCCATCTTAATATAGGCAGGATTCTAACTGGGGGCGGGGATTTCCAAGAGTTCAGTTCGCGTTCCAAGTCCTAATGCCTACTCTACTTCGTAGGTCCTGTGACGTTAGTCACACTGCTCATGTAACAGTATTAGCACCAAATTCAAATGACAATCATAGTATACATGAACGTAGGCTGCTTTCTTGCAAGAGAGAAGCGGTCAACAGTTTCAATGATGCCGGCAAGACATCATGATGTTCCAAAAATCCGTATTGCTGATCAGTATTCTTAATCCATAATATTCCTTGCCATCTAGAGAATGATGTATCTCAGTCACGCTTTGATTGTGCCTGTTCATATAAGCACCATGAGGATCTTGAAGTACATGGGTTCATACGGCCCCTAGCCCCGGGTCAAGCGGAATTAGACACAAGTTACGAAACGTAACGCCATAGATCTTGCACGCTACGTTCGTATTTTGCTATCAGCATGCGATATGTATCGCCAAATTTGAAAAACTTTGAGTGGAGGCGCTTGGAGGAATAGCCCTGTTTTATAAGTTTCTGCAACAATGTTTTGTGACGTTGATTAAAATCATCACATTTAATACAGGATCTAGCAAATGCTACTAAGCGAGATATGTATACGCCATATGCAGGTCCCACTGGAATATTACTATCCAGAAAGGGATAGTTTACGATGTCGAAATTGTAATCATCTCTTTTGTCATCAAGTCGACGAGAGAGAATGCCCGCTTCATTTTTATAGAGATAGAGGTCTAAATATGATGTGCCTGTAGGGCTATCTGTAGTTTCCTTCAAATCCAGTGAAGGTGGATATATATCCTTCACTGAGTCATTTATATAGCGATTATCCACAGCGAGAAGATCGTCTATATAGCGTTTGTTGAATGAGAAGGAACGGGCTTTGAATGGATCGGTTT